>JAOEGS010008788.1:0-24886 GCA_025447755.1 Corythornis vintsioides | reverse complement strand
ACCTTTATCTTTCCCAAGCTGGGTGTATAGTGTACATCATTCCCAACTCCATCTTTCCCAAGCTGGGTGTACAGTGTACATCATTTCCATTTTCATCTTTCCCAAGCTGGGTGTACAGTGTGCATCATTCCCAACTCCATCTTTCCCAAGTGCTGTGTTTTAGACCTTCCACAGCATTCTTTCTTACTGAGAACACAGCTCCATAGCCCTACACCCAAACATCATAGAGCTCTCCTCCATAACGTCAGCAACCCTCCTTTGCCATGGTCTGCTGCCTTGGATTTTCTGGTCTAGGGTTTCATCTGTGAGGGACACCAAGAGCTACATTTCATAGCACTGAAGTTCTCTTGTAACTTTTTAAATACACACATACTTTACTCTCAAAAAAGGAGAGTGGCACACGTTCCTGTACGCAACCCCCTCCCCACAAAACACAACCAACAACAAAAAACTATCTGTCCCATCTCCTCAGCAAAACTATTCATATTTTTTCCGTGGACGACTTCAGGATTCCAAAATCATACCCAATTTTCAGGCTGTCCCTCCACCTTGCAACAGGCTCTCTCCAGCTTATGCAGATCCAATATTCAGTCAGGATCTTTCCCTTCCCACCAGTACAGCACAACCCTGCTAGCTGTAATCTCCAACACATCCCACTGCGCTCTCCTTTCCTCTTGAGGAATTGCCATTCTCCTTCCCATGCCTTGTCCTTTCCACCTGCAACCACCAGTTCCTTTCATCACAGCCTTCAGCAAGTCCTTTTATTGGATTTGTCTTGCAAGAACAAAGACTTTACAGGTTAGCAGCTTCTGTGAGAGTTTTCAAGCCAGACACATGTTGTGACACTTGCGTTTATATATGGACCTCAAAATGTTTCTCTAATACACTCCCAGCCCGCTTGTACAACCAAGGACACTGAAGGGTACTGCCAGTGTGAAAGACTCATACAAGTTTTAAGCAGCAAGACAGAACAGAGCTATGACTGCAAGATAATGCCTTGATTTCAGACCAGAAATCAGGCAGGCAGGAATGGGCCGTACAGATTATCCTCTTGTATATAAGTTGTAGTATATGTATAAACTGCACCTAAGTACTCATCCATCATCCATTTATAAACAGATTTTTATATATATGTATTTTACAGAAATCCAAGTTAGCTTCCATCAGTCCAAAGCCTCCACCTCACCATGCCCAAGTGTGCACCACATCTGACCTTTACATGCATTCTAAATTTGTACTTCGAAGTGCACATTGTATTTCACTACCCTCTTGTATGTGTTTTCCATAGACACAATGACACAAAAACAGCAGAGACTTTGAGCCAAGCCCTGGAAAGACTGTAGCTTTAAATAGCCTCTTTGTCTTGCTTTTCCTTGCTGAAATATTTCACATTATTTAGCATTTAGTTTTAGTTTTATCAGAGACCCATAAATAGAAACAATAGAGGGCTGGGTAAATTTTTGCATCATTTTCAGACCTAAAGTTTCTCATTCCTTTTTACCCTTGCCCCGTCTCCCCTTTCATTGAAGTGTTCTTGCATCCCAGGAACAAAAAGTGCACACCTCTTGATGGGTTCTTAGACCCATAGGCATGATCAGAAAGTGAGTGTGTGCACAGAGAAGTTGGTACACATGTGAGAAATTTCACCTCTGAAAATTGAGGGCAGAATTGTAAAACCAAAGCTTCTGCCCTTGATGGAAATAAAAGTCTGCAACTTTAACAGACCAGTCTGGTACTCAGACAGTCAGAAATTAAAGGGTTTCTCATCAGTAAAGTAACAAGAAAACTGTCGAGAGAGTAACAAGTTATAAACATTTATGTTGCAGTTCAAGGCAGGAACAGGCTTTTATAACTGTGCTATCTGAATATCAAACTCTGAAAACAAGTCTTTTCTAGTCAGGTCATATGGATGCTCCTTTTTAGCAATGTGTAGCAGCATGCAGAGAAGATAAGATGCTTTGCCCCAATGAAGAGCCCCAGACAGGGGTGTAACAGGGTGACATAGTGGAAACACACCCATAGGGGCATTTCCATCTCCCTTCATTAGTCACTTCACCTTGGTCCTAACACACTTGTCCATGTCTTGTACAGCAAATAGATTTTAGATAGCTTTCATTTTCTAATTTCTCAAAAAGCAGCTACAGGAGAAGTCAGAGCAATTTGTGGAGGGGGGAACTGAGCAGGTATTTAGCCCAAGGATACAGCTTACAGTGGTGAGTCTGGAGCCAGAGTGATCCTAGGAGGAGAGAGGTTGTTACAGTTGAGCCATATTACAGTGTGCAAGAAGAAAAAACAAGCAAAAGGAAAAATCCTTAGGAACAAGCCCTGTAATGTGCATTTCAGAGCCAGGCAAGAATATGTGCATGGGTCTCAAATTTCTCCACTCTAAAAGGGAAAACCTCTCACTCACCTTTGTTCACTAGGCTACTAAGCCACAGGTGAGCTCCTGCAAGGTGCCAGCACCCTGTGTGGTGCATGTTCCACACCTCAGGACACTTTCCTGCCCAGTGAAGGTCTGTTACAGAGTGAACCAGCCCACAGGGTGCTTTGTCTTTGCCCCAGAGCAATGCAAAGGCGCCGGACAGCAAATATCTGAACCACAATGAATCCACATCAGCAAAAAGACATCACTCCTAAGCATCAACTTTTCCTAAGCTCCACAGCTCAGTGTAACTGCAGGGAATCCAACATACCCAAACTTCTAGGCTGGTTTGAAGCAGCACTGTAGAGAAAACACAGAAATCACCACCTTTGTGATAAATCCACATCAACATTGTTCATTTATCAGTAAAAAGATTCCACCTAAGGCGTTGTTGTACAGTACAGTCCCAAGGCACTAAGTGAACTGAACGTCACACCATCTACGGTATTTGTAGAGTGCTAAGCTGCAGTTCTGCAGGTGTTGTTAATGAGAAAACAAACACTACAGTGTGAAAATGGGGCTTTGAGTAAACCATGTTTAGCATCTCCCCACAGCTACCCGAGCCTACCTAGAGCCTCATGTGCACAGGTTAACTCAGAAACCTAACTGCTGTTAATCCAGGCGTGAAGGTAACACAAGCACAACAGCTCACGTGGGAATTTACCATAGTACAGACTATTTTGGCAGCTGGGTACAGCATCTTGAAGGAAGCTCAGCAGTGAGGACAAAGCCTGGCAAGTTCCCAGCTGTGTGAATCGTAAGATACCAGCGAAACATTACACCTAAACCCACAAAACACTCCAGATCCCCCTCTGCTCATCATCTGCATCAGCCACACCGGTAAGGGACAGGCTGAGCCCAGACCTGCTGCTCCGAGGCTGAGAGGTGAGCGGCGGTGGAGCCGGAGCCGAGCAGCGGCAAAGCCCCCGAGGTGCTTTCTTGAGGGTCTGGCGCCACCTAAGCTCAGAAATGGTCTCGTTCAGCCTTCATTTCAGAGCAGAGGGAAAACCAAAACCTTTCGATTAATCCTCTTGCTTCTATAGCATCAGGTCTTTCGAGACAGCTTTCTACAGAAGAAATATGGGAGCTAAGACCGACAGAAAGCCAGGAAAGACTCTTTTGGAGAAACCCAAGCATTGATGCAAGGAGAGACCCACCAAAGAGCTGTGGAATTAGGAAAGGTTTTAGGGGCTTTTCATACCAAGACCTCTCTTGACACACATCAGGGAAATCTTGACTGTTTTCTGATTACCATCCAGCTGAAAACAGGGTCCAGGAAAGATTTTCACAAATTGGAGTTCACCTGTCCCTAAGTTGCAAGGAAATTAACTCTTCATGAGCAACTGGTGCTCTTTAAAACCCATAGAAGATGGTCATGGGGCTCAAAAATATGTCTCAAAGACCTGATGAACCACAACATCAGGTTCAGAGAGGTACTCTGAGTGAGTTACTGTCAGACCACACACATCAACAGGACTACACTCAAGTTGGAGAGACAGAAACACGGAGATGCAGGGTTAGAGGGGGTCCTAGTGGAAGGATGGGGAAACAGTGACAGAAACTGCATCCACTGTACACTGCTATGGAGGAGCTGCTAACCAACTGCAGAAAGACTAGGCATGACAATTTTTCTATCATTTTTGTGATCTGCCCATAAATACATGGATACAAACAACACATCCAGCACTCCAGACCAGCTGATTCCTGACAGGAGTTTTCAGATCAACAGCCAAAAAGTAACTTAGCACAGAGGCCTGCGTACTCTGTGCTGACCTCTAACACTCCCTATATCATTGTAATTTTGGTTTACATTCAAAGGCCATTAACAGATTTCAGCCAAAGAATAATTATCCAATACACATATAAGTGATTTTGAATTATGCAAAGAAAGTTTTCAGTGATTTTTGACCTAGTTGAGCTGCATAAGATGCAAATGATTCAAACTTCTCCCACAGTGAGAGACTTTGCATGGTTCAGAAGGATGAGCATTGCTCCTTGAGGGGGCTGCATTTAGTCAGTTGTTCTGAAGGTTTAGATCAAAACAAAGGGAATTTAAAAAATAAAGGACTCTTATTGTAAGGAACACTTCTTTGAATCTCCTTTGAGACTTGCCTGTTCATTGTAAACTTTTCCAGAGACCTAAACAGACCCTGGGATTTTCAGTCATCCCATACAGACCTTAGACAACCTCTCAACCAAATCACTTTATTGGAGCATGAGCCCCCAGCCACATTCACCTGAAACATACCCAGGGAAGTAGCCCATGGTGATGCCAGGAAAGGCAGCCACACTCTGAGCAGAATTAAACATCCACCCAGATACGACGAGTGCTCGTGCTGAGAACCGCTAAGCAATCGCAAGCCCATCAGCCTCTGCAGCTTGTCCCACACCTCTAAGGGAAAGGAGCTCACCTTCCACTTTCTGCAGGGACACCCAGGAACTCTCTCTCGGCTGTATCCTCAGAATTCCCTCCTGGGGAGAAGCTGCTGCAGGGTTATTTGCTCTTCTTTTGATCAGGCTCAATCCCTTAAGCAACTCACTTAGCAGTGTCCTTTCCCTCTTTTTCTGGCATTGATTCTATTTTGGTTTGGGTTTTTTTTTTTTCCTGGCGCAGTTGTGCAGTAGCAGCGCCGACTCTTTAATCCCGGGTGCCCTCTAGTGACAAATGCTTGTCCCCACTGCCTTTCGGGGCTTCCCTGGCAAGGAACAGAAAACCTGGGGAGAGCCACATCCCACAGTTTACCTTGCTGCATACCCTGAGCCTAAGCTTCACGAAAGACATACAAAGCAATATTTCTATATTGAAAACCCTCATACCTCTGTAACAGATCCAGCTTTTAAAGATTTGCTGATTTTACAATCCTGCATTCCTGCTTTCTGCCCAAACAGTGATACCTCAGATATAGCTAAAAGGAAAAAAAGCTCTTGGTCCCCTGCTCCAGCAGAACCACAAATTGACAGCAGTGAAAGGAAGTCAAGTTGTTAAATGTTTCACCAACATTTTATGTGTTTTATAAATATCCTAGGACAGATCTGGGCTTTGTCTCAGGAGCAAGAATACTTAAGTCATTTTAATGAAGGCTACAGAGTAACAGACTTCCTAGCCACAGCCATAACACTTGCTATTAGATTCTTTTTTCTGTTCCTCACCCCAGAGAGATTAGCCCTTCCAGTGGAGATTATAAGAGAAATACAGCAAGTCAGTTACTCCTACCAACCCAGCAAATGTCAAGTCCTACTGCAGGTGGTGCACGTGTGAGCTGTTGGTCAGAGCATCTCTTCTTTGCACACATTAGCAGAGATTGAAAATGGTGCCAGCAGCACAAAATCGCTGCAGAAGGGGTGCCCAGCATCTTGGATTTGCTCACATGTGATGAAATTTCTCTATCCCTAATAGAGATCAGGCTGCAGCATGCAGCCCCATGGCAGCTGGATTACAGAAGGTGGGTGGCTGGAGCATGTGAAGCAGGCAGCTGAAACTTCAGCAATAGGAAAGATATAGAAATAATCTCGAGCTATTTTAATTGCAACACAGATAGGGCTACTGGCTTTGGAAAGTGATTTCTCTGATTTCTGATGACTATACCGTGCAAGTGGAGAAATTACTTCTAATTAAGAGCAGGTTGAGATTTATATTTGGAGGGTTTTTTTCTCCTTTCTCAATCCTTGACAATTAATTTCATCTTTATTCAAATCCTTGTATCTAATATTGGAAGTATCACCAACAACATTTAGTTACCTTCTCAGGTAAATAGCAAAAGCAAACAGGAGTGCAGTAGTAGCTGTTGACAGAATGTATTACTGAGGTCTGACTGGCCTAATAGTGCATTAACTTTTAAAATGTTATCTCAAGTACCATTTTGTATAACTGACTTTCTAATCAAAAACTGGATGTTTGGATTTCAAAACCAAAGCCAACATTAGGGAGCACAGTTACACTTCAGTTAAAAATAATCTTCCATTACATAGCAAACATGTAAATCTGACAGTGACTGACTGCCCCAAAACCAAACACAGCATTAGAAGCTCCCAGGAGAAAGAAATACAAGAAACATGAGAACACACAACAGCAGAACATTACCTATGCCCAAAGCATTTGTTAGGAACACAATCAGCTCTTAATCCACCGGCACTAGCAATAGCAGCAGCCCTCCCTTAATGTACACAAACTCCTGAACTCAATTCCCACTCCACATAGCTGAGAGCAATAGCCAATAGGAAACAAACGTAATTTGGTTTGAATTTTGTTTTGTTTTCCTGCACATCACCTGCAATTACCCATTTCCCAAAGTTTCTCCTGCAGATTTAGACACTCAAGTCATACTTTTCATCGCCCTATAACCCTTATTCTGCAACAGGTAGTACCCAACATCAGTGTGAACATGCTCAGCATGGGATGACTGGATGCATTTGCTGTTCAGGAAAAAGGAAGGCAAAGCAACCTCATGGTCCAAAGGTTCCTGGCACAGCCCCAGAGAGAGATTTCACTCCTCTCTGTACCACACACACCTGTACAGAGACGCAGGCAACAGCATCTAGCAACGCAGCTTCATAGGCCACCCTGCTGAACTTATACATTAATTAAATAACAATACTCTCATATTTCCAGTAGCAAAATATTTTGAGTTTTCGCCAAAGAAACAGAAAACCAAATGAAGTCCTTAAAGCTTTATAAAGACATTAAATCAAATCAAGATATAAATGCCTGAAAAAAGGATCACATTTCTAACACTGCCATTAAGGTGCAGGTGGGAGGAATTACAACCTTTTTTTAACAGTAACATGTCACACACAATTGGAAAACAGTGTTTAGGAGTCAAAGGCCTGAAGCCAAGGAGAGATGAACAAGAAACAAATTCAGGCTTGTTGAAACTCGGTGCTATATAGTAATACTTGTAACAGTGATGATGCTTCATGCTAGCTTACATGTTACCCAAGAGTTTTCTTCTTCCCACCCAGGATTATTTGTATTCTGGAGTGTTGGCACCTCATACCGGTTGGCTGAGTTCAATTATCAGCTCCCTTCAAATCCAGCCAACCAGGCTGCTGACTGTTGGACTTTTTGGACACACACAAGACGCATAAAAGGCAAGGAGAACCTGACACCCTGCCGCACGGCCAGCGCCAAGCCATTTGTTTTCCCAGGTCTGTTTTCCCAGCCTGTGAGCTGGGATTGGCAGGCAATTTTGGAGCGAAGGACTTTGAATTCCAGCGGGTAAATTTGGCAGGACGGCTGCCAGGACAGTAACTGCAAAAGATGAAAGTGCATTTACTGCTGGGGGAGAAAAAGTAAACCCACAGAGTGCGATCTCTGGAGCTCGGTCACCAGTACAACTGAACACAGGGGCTCAGACCACAGGGCACCTGCCCCTTCTGTAGCTCGCCGGGTCCACGCACTTGCATTTTACTCGCCACCTCCGTGCATGACACCCTGCCACTGTCACAGCCTCCCCACCCTGAGGGACATCAAACGGCGGGCCCCTTGATTTTTCTGCCAAGCCCACAGCGATGTCGTCCCTTCTGCGGGAGCGGTCGGGCCGGGCCGGGCCGAAGGGGTGCGGGGGCAAGGGACGCGCCGCGGTGCACTTACCGAGAGCTGCTGCAGCGGCGCCACGCAGGACGGACTCGGCGTTCCCCATAGCCGGGCGGAGCGGGACGCGGAGGGCAGTCAAGCAGCCGGACAGCTCCGCGCTCCCGCCGACGATTCGAAGCCACCGCCGGCCCCGCCCCGCGCCGCCACAGCCAACCACCGGCCGCAGGCGGGGCCGCAGGGGCGGGGCGGCTCGGCTCAGCTCGGCGGGGTCCCTGGCTCCTCTCTGGCAGGAGCGGTAATGTCGGCACCCCCTTACACCCCCGTCGGGCTACAACCGAGGGGTGTCTGCATGCGTGTCAGCCCGCACAGGGAGGTGTCCGCACCCGTGCACCTATCTCAGCAGGCTGAGGCACCCACGCATCTTAGGCAGCCTGCGAAGGGAGGAACTTTGTCCATAAAATCGACAGAGCCCAGGTGCCTGTGGCCACCCCCCACCCACCTATAGAGGCAGTTGGTTTTATACCTGTATTCACACCAACCTACACAGACTAGTTGTCTGCTCCTGCACCAGCCCGAGTCTCACAAGCCTTGATGTTTTGAATTAACAGACAACAGGCATGAGGCAACAGGAACAGCTCCACCATGGTGCCTGCACAATGCTGATAAAAGCAATATACTAGAACTGCTTCCTTTAGCTACAAAAACTGAAAGAAAAAAAAATCACAAATAAAAAACAACAAACCAAACAAGCAAACATACAAAAAAAAAAAAAACACAACAAAACAAACAAACAAACAAACCAAACAAACAAATCACAGCACTAATGCAAACCATTGGGTCATTTGCAGTAATCTCACCAGTGTGCAGCTGTGCTTTGAGGTACTGCTGCTTCTGGGAAAAAATCAAAAGCAGGAACAGGCCACTGTCACATAACAGGATGAAGATTTCTTCCCCATTTCAGACAGCACATGGTCTGCTTGTGCCACAAAGTTGGGAGATTTATAGTTGAGCTGAGTGCCACTGCCCCTGAGACAGTCTGTTCCCTATTATTTCATTTGCTCTTGTATTTTGCATGGAATTGATGTGGACTTTGGAGGAAATAAAAGAGCAAAACAGAAGTCTTGAAGTTCCTGAGTGTTTCTACTGTCACAGCAGCTCAGCCACCCTTGGGAATAGCAGAGAGAGTGAAGGAAAATGACAGTAGAGAGGCCACCATTTATCCCAGTGTCAATTTCCTCTTCCACAGCTGCATCCAGAGCATCACTATTGGGTGCCAGCAACTTTGAATTGCTTAGATGCAGATTAAGACACATCCTGCCCTGAAAACCATAGTCAAAATAATGGGAACATGATGTGCAGATGAGTGTACTGCTGCTTTGAGCCCAGGAATGATCCTAGCCTGGGAGAAAAACAATAAGCAATGCCTTTGCAGGAACACTGCTGCCTTCCCTCCTGCCCACCATCCCAGTGTCCCTTATCAGACACCATGGTTATGCATTGAGTGTCCTGCTGAGGAAGGGGTGTCTTGCTTGAGTGTGAGCAGGGGGGTGACCATGACATGTGGATACTCCTTATCTAGCTGCTAATGCACTTTTTATCTTTTCCGTTAGGTGAGAGCAACATGGCAAGGTCCCTAGTACTTGAGCAACCTTCAAAGCAGCCTCTTGAGCCAATGGTGCTATCCTCACACACAGCAGTTAATAGTCACCTCATAATCACATTTAGGGTCATTACTGTGGCTTGGACCTAATAATAACCCTGGTAACAACAATAATAACAGCAGTGCAATGCAGAACTGCTGAGTATCCTCAGCAGATCCTGGGCAAGTTGGGACTGGTGGCAGGATGCAAGATGCAGCCCTCAGGAAAACTAGCTTCTACAACAACAGGGCACTGACTTCTCAGACTTTCTCAAAGCAAAAGGCAGGAGGCATCTTGCCCTGTTTTTTTCCCAGAAAACACTTAGACATACTTTCATTCCTGAGGAGGGCAAGTAGCACACAGAGCAGTTTTCCCAGCCCTGTAATAACAGGGAAGTTGCTTCCACATGAGCAGGTACAGTGGGAATCTGACTGCAGAGGCAGCATGTGCAGAGTTACCTACTGCCAAGTGATCACCCAGGGAAAGGGCCCTGAAGCCAGGCTGGTATGCTCAGCACACCACAGTACTTGACAATCTCATTTCCTGCAGTTGGGCCAGGATCTGCTCCTGCTGTCCCAGCAAGAATTTCCCAAATGATAAGAACATCCTCCTTTTATCTAAATTTTCTCCCACCCCTGTTTGAGCAGCTGCCAGGCTGTCCCCAGGAGGAGGAGGAACCCTGGGCAGGTCACACCATGTCACTCAGCAGTACACTCGCTGGCACTCAAAGGAGACTGAAGGGAGCCTGGCGCCTGTGATCTGAGGGGTAGAGATAGAAACCCTAAGAGAAGGATGCAGAGGGAGCTCATGTAGCTCCTTGCCATAGAGCTCCTACTGATCACTGCCTGGCCCCTCTGGGACAGGGCTCTCAGGAGACATCACCTCTTCTGCTGATCACAGCACACTGCTGAGATTTGGAAGATGATGCTCTGACAGAGGTTTTCCATTTTCTTGTGCAGCTGTTATCAAATCACTTTAATCCTCCCATGCAGAAGGAGGGATAATGCTGACTGAAGACTGGCCTGTAATGTTTGATAGCATCTTGATCAGGCAAAGGGCTGTCTAGCATCACACTGCCAGAATAGCCCCTGCATAATCCTGTACTGTTCCTGTGTCAGTGTCATGCTCTGGACAAAGGCCTGATCAGGCTACATTTTCATAGCATTTTTTTCCACAGTTGCAATTTCATGAAGAGCACAGATTTCCCAAGCAGATTTGGAGCCAAAAATGCATCAATCCTGACCTGAAGAAAGGCTTTTTTATTCTTCCGCGCCTCTGCAAGCTATGAATCTTCTCCCATTGCCAAGAAGCAGTCTGGCAAGCAATGGCCCTGGTAATGCTTTTTTTAAAACATGAACATCTGTCTCCGCTGGGAACCAAGCTGAGGTTCAGCAGCTCGTTTCATGATGAGACTACCATGCAGCTGTTAGGCAGCACTGACTCTCAGCATGTGTTATTGGACTGGAACAAAATGCCTTCAGCAAAGAAAGCTTTAACTCCCATAAACTCTCACACTGTAGCCCTAGGGACACAGAATCTGCACCACAAGTCGGTCAGCACAGCTGCATGGTGTAGCCCACAGCTTTCCCAGCAAGAAGTGAGGAGGAAGACACTGCTTTGGAGTCAAACCCCATGAACACACTCTTAATCATTTCTGCAGGGGCAGATCCAACCAGAGCTGGATCAGCCTTGGCTTCAGTGCTGCAGAAGCACAGAGGAGGACACCATCCTGAACTGAAAAGCTAAGCACTGGTCTAGGCACAGACACCAGAGAGAGGTTACCTGAGGCCACATTCCCTCAACAACAGCACAGTGAATTACTGCAGCATGTAATAAAACATGGCCTTTGCATTTCTCTCCCCATAGAAGAACAACTCAATATGCTAAATGAACAGAAATTAAAGCAGCCCTTAAATAAGCTGAGCACTGGAGCTATTGCCCAGGGCACATCTAGGCTCAGCCCAGACACTGCAGTTGCACGCAGTGCAGTTGTGTTGCCAGTCCTCAGGTGACCGTGCACTGGCAGGTGGCTCTAGAGATTCCCGGTCCCTTTGCACTGCTAGACAGATGCTTGCACAGCAGCTGGGAGAAGTGCAGATATATGGGTGCAGAAGACACCCTTCTGGAGTAATAGTTTAGTAGCAAGTATCAGGCCCTAGAAGTGATGTTTTTGGTAATCCTATAAAAAAACAAAACAAAACAACAAAAGAAAAAACAAAAAAACCCACATATTTTTCATTATGAAACTCTGGTAATTGCAATAATAGTAATCATGCTTAGCTGCTTTTTTTTTTTTTTTCTAGCAATGTTATCAGCAGATTTCAAAGTGCTTCACAAACCTTGGTCCCCAGACAGCAAAGAACCCCACCACCTGGGAACAGGAGGAATAATGTTCTCATCATGGTCAGTGGCAGTCCCACATTTCCTAATAATCAGACTGGTTTTGTATCCTACAACATTAGGGCATGATGTTGCTCAAAACCTGGACACTTCTAAGTCACTGCCCACTGAAGAGCAATCCCCACATTGAAGAACAAAGTGTTTACCTTCAGTCAGTTCACATTTCTCAGAGTACAATTCTCTTAAGGGCTACTTGCAAAATGACAAAACTTTGTTCTTTCCATGAAGAACGGCTGAGTGGTGTGACAGATCAGCACAGCTGATTCCAGCGCAGCATCACTTGAATCCTGACCTTGGATGACTTCACCAGGCAAAGTCCTTCCCCTATTTTTCCAGCATTTTCTCCCTCCATAAAAAGCAGTTAACAATACAGAATTCTCTCCTTGGGATGCTGTGAGAAATAAACAGCCACTTATTATAGAATCAGGGAATGTTTTGTGTTGGAAGGGATCTTTGGTCATCCAGTCCAGAAGCGCTGCAGTGAGCAAGGACATTTTTTAACTAGATCCGGTTGATCAGATCCCCATCCAGCCTGACCTGGAATGTTTGGTTGGGGCTTCTACCACCTCTCTAGGTAACCTGCGCCAGTGTCTTACCACCCTCATTGTAAAATATTCTTCCTTATATCTATCCTGAATCTCCACTCCTTCCTTTAAGACCATCATCCCTTGTCCTGTTACAAAAGGCCCTGATAAAAAAATTGTCCCCATCTTTCTTACAGGCCCCCTTTAAGTACTGAAAGGCTGCAATACGGTCTCCCAAGAAAGAAAAGGGAAAGAAAATTAAGGAGGGGGAAAGAAACTAAATGGAAAAAAAACATTAAGGAAATAAAGGGAAGATTAAAAATGTTTTAAAAGCATAAGAACTGGGTAGCTCAGTTACATCATTATCGTTGTTCTCACTACAGACAATATAGTAAACTATGGACCCTCTCGTACTGGGTCTGCATAGATATGCAGGAAATGCCTCTGGGTTGGATTTTTTTCTTCCAGCCCTGGGTGTGCAGAGTACGTGCTCCAGTCCGGGCTGCTTTCGGTGCCCAGCACTACTGGGATCTCCCACTAGAGGGGAGCTTTGCTCTGCAAACCATCCATCCATCTCCAGGAGCAGAAAAGGCTTTTCCAAGTTCTAAACTGGGAGAGGAATTTGAAGGGATAGGTTTGCATTGGAAACGCTCCCGGCCAGCACTTTCAGTCGAGTGGAAGAGTTTCTCTCAGTTTAGTTTGTGTCACTTGGGAACAGGTTTGTTGCGTCTGCTGGTGGACGCACGTCCGCCTACAGCTCTGCTTAGTGCTTCACAGTTCACCTCTGGAGTGAACATCATGCAAGGATGCACAAAAACGATGTCAAGACAGCCAAAGGATGACATTCAGTGAGCCCGTCCAGGGTCCTCCCCAAAGTCGAACACTTTGATGGTGTTACAGTGTTTTGCAAGCTGTCAAAAACTCGGAAAGATTTCAGTATGGGATAGCTCTCTGGAGTAATCACAGACCCCGCAGGAGGAGGAAGAGCAGATGATATCACACAGACAACCCTTCACCTTCCACTGTTGCCTTCTGCAAACAATCTTTCCTAGGACAGGAGCAGGCAGGAAGGAAGGAGACTTTTCAGACCTCTCTGGTAGATCATGCATCAACAAACACCTAAATGTCAGCTGATAAGAACCCCACATGGCTGCAGGCCACATGAAATGAAGTCACTGACAGTTCCTCACCCCTGGTTCCAGAGCTTTATCTCCCCAGGACCAGCCAAGCCAACAGCTGCCAGATGCAGGGAGCCATCCTATAGTGCTTCAAAGCTCAGCAGATGGCAGAAAGCCATACACTGACAGAGGGGAGAATGCTGTTAATTACAGACACAGTTAATGCTCATAGAGCAGCACCCAGTACTTCCCACCCACAGCTCCAAGACTGGGCCAAGCATCACAGGATGGTATTTCTATGGCACTTTTCAACCTAGAGATATTTCAAGGCTAGTCATGTCCATTTCTGGCCTAGGGCACATGCACTGTGAAATAAATGCTTTTTATGTTCAGCAGACACAGGCAAGTGTACATGCACTGCCCTGAGGACTTGTGCTCTCGGTGCCTGCCCACAGCAAGAGCCACTCCTCACACTCATTCATTCTGTCCCTTCACCCACAGCAAAACAGCCCACTCAGGTAAACACTGCTCTGGCCTCACAATATCCAGGAATCACATGTGAGTGTCCCAGGTCCTTCAATTCATCCTGGAAAAAGATTTCTACATATGAAAGAAGATATTTATAGAGAATGGGATGAGCAACATGCCTTATTTAAACTCCTGGCAGTTATTTATTCATTTAAGCCATGGCTATTTTAGAGGTCGTCACATGAGAAGCAAACTAAAAAAAAAAAAAACCAAACCCTTGGCTAATGTGACAGCAAAACTGGGCAAGATGAATCTCTCTGGAGGTGGGACTGTCTTCTCTGCATGTGCTGGCTTACACCCACCTCTCTGGGATGAACAGCAGTTTGACAGTGACAACAGGACTGTACAACAGTCAACCCCAAGTCAAACACATTTATTAGGTTTCTTCCCTTTCTTCCAGACTATGACATTTTCTCATCACACCTTGAAGACACATTGTTTACTACTGATGATACATCTCTCAATGCCATGTAATGGTGGGGTAGTGTTGCAGATTTCAGAGCAACCCTGAGAAGTGTCAGCAACAGTTTGACATGGGGCTGACAGTCCAGATGTGTGTCTGACAGCAACTTCTTTGGCTTAACATTAGTCACTCCATCACTCCCACAAGTCATAGGATTTAATGGCCTCTCCTTTCCAATAGAAAGAACTGGTGGAAAATGTGCTAAGAAGTATTTCCAAGTGAATGGAAGCTGATAAAAGCACTGCCAATCAGTGCCTGGGACATGGGAGAGGTACCCAAGAGACCTGAGCCCCATTTCTTTCTAGCTGCCTCTCTCTCCCTCACTGACTTTCTAGTGAATTTTTAACAAGTTACTTCATGACTTAGTCAACTATTTCTTCTGTGTGAAGATGGAGACTCACCTCCTTGATAAAGTATGGCAGATTCTACAATTGATGTGACTACTGTCTGAATAAGAGCTTGAGATCACTGAAACCCGTGATACCTCTGAGGTGGTCACTGCACTGATGCAATGTCTAACAGAGAGACAAAGTGTTTACTGATAAACTAGGCACATCCTCTGGTTGCTCAGCAGTACGTTTCTGAGGTGACTCTGTTAGACTGGGGACCTGCCTCACAGAGACAGGCTGTTCACATGGGGCAGAGATTTCCTCCCCAGGCTGTGGAATTTTGTTTGAAGATAAGCACCTGGATTTTTTTTTTCCCCTTCATTAAATATCCCATCACAGCTCTGGAGATAAAGGCTCCTTTTCTCCTCCCTAGCCCTCTCTGCAGTCTGGATTCACTTGTAGACTTCCACTGGGAGAGCTCAGCTCTAAAACCACACAGAGCAGAGCTCTTCGGTGACACAAGTGACACAGCAACAGCACAGCTGGGACAACAACCCTCTTGCAGGTTGAGAGCACACACAGCTTTACCCAGCAAATGCCAGTAAAGTCCAGAAAAAAGATCAAGCAGTGAATAAAATTAGCACTGTGGGCTGCACATACCCTGCCAAGACAGCTTATGTAGTGTGGAAAGGGGAAGTGCTGGAGGTAGCATGACCAAGGTATGTGGTAGGAGGCAGAGAAGGAAAGCTGATCCATCCTACTTCTTTATACCACTTCAAAATATGAAACCCAGCAGTCAGAGGTGGAGGCTATAAATGGCTGGTCAACTGAAGAGCACTAAAGGACACACTGTGTCCCACAGTACTCAGCAAGCCTGAGAACATATGGCCAGAAGGGTCAAGAGAGATGAATTGTGCAAGTGGATTTTTAAAGGACTGTCTATTTTTTTTTCTAACTACTAATAGCATTTGAAGCTATGATAGCATTAACCTCAGCGCCTGCTGCAGGGTATCAGCTGGTCCATCAGGACTCTCTCACCCTCCCTCCCTGCCTTCCCAGCACCATTGGAGCTGTGTTGGTCATGTTGTTTCCATCAATGTCAGAAACAGGGCATTGACCCGAGCAGAGGACATGATCCAGTATGAGTGCTGCCTCTCCTGATGTGCCCATCTGCACCCACTCTCTCATCTCCCAGTTTTTTCTACCACCCAAAATACTGCCCAGGTTAATCCCAAAAGCACATTGTGGCAATGATGACTAGCTTCCCTGTGCCCAGTCTGCATGGAGCCAGATGCTCTCCTGAACCTCTGATCTCAGTTTCCACACACAGGAAAGAGCCCCAATTATCTCTGGAATGGCAAGGACTGGCATGAGGTTAGGAAGCAGGTCATATACTTACACAAAAACTTGTCTTTGTCTCTCAGCTGTGGATCTGGAGCACCCCTTCTGAGCTCCCTCACTACAGGATGGGCAGATGCAGAAGTTGGGTTGGGCCCACTATGGATCCAGACAGTAATGAGACAGAGATGCGAGTTCGGATTTTTCCCAGAGGTCCCTATAACTTTGCTCTCCTGAAGTAGATCTCGTGACTCAGGAAACATCTGGATCCAAGCTTCAAGGAGGATGTCCTTCTAGGCCCATAACTAACCCCTTTATTGCTCCCTCTGATGGTTTGAGAGGGACAGCAGATGTCTTGCACCTGCAGCAATACGATGACAAGAGGCTCCAAGCCATTCCCAAATAGCAGTGAATGGGAGGTCACAATCACAGAATGGTAGGGGTTGGAAGGGCACTCTAAAGATCAAGTCCAACCCACTGCCAGAGCAGCATCACCTAGAGTAGATCACGCAGGAACAAGTCCAGGCATCTTTTGAGTCTCCAGAGCTAGAGATTCCACCACCTCCCTGCGCAGCCTGTTCCAGTGTTCTGTTACCCTCACAGCAAAGAACTATTTCCTCATGTTGAGGTTAAACCTCTTGTTTTTGTTAAAACTCCTTCAAGTTTATGGCCATTGCTCCTAGTCCTGTCACTGTACACCACTGAGGAAAGACTGAGCCCACCCTTTAGATATTTATAAGCACTGATAAGATCCCCTCTCAGTCTCCTTTCTCCAAGCTAAACAGCCCCAGATTTCAGACTTCCCTCATACAGGAGGTGCTCTAAGCCCTTAATCATCTTAGCAGCCCTGCACTAGACTCTCTCCAGTAGTTGCTTGTCCTTCTTGAACTGGGAAGCCCAGAAATGGACACAATGCTCAGTGCTGAGCAGTCAGGGCAGGTGACCAAGCAGAACAGGCAGCACTAAGGCTGATGCTCCCACAGACAGTTTCAGGGGAGAGCAGGGTGAGGGAGGTTCCTTAACTGCTAGGATCACAGCAGTACCACCTGAATGCTCCGTGTTAGAAGGGAGAGGATTTTTCAGAGCATCCACAATAGTCCCTCTGTGGGCCCACATACATTTCCTGGAAGTTTTGCCTTTACTGCACTGCAAAGCCCAGGCAAGCCTGAAAAACCAGTTTGGTTTTGTTTCACGATGACTTTTGATTTTATTTTTTCCCTCTGCACAGGTGCCAGCACTGCTGGGCTGTTGCTATGTTTTGTGGTGGTTAAGCACAGCACAGTTCTCATTTCAGGCGCTGACGTGAGCCGTGCAAATCTGGAACAAGTTAAACCAGCCTAGCGGCGCTGCAGGGAGAGCCTGGGGGCTGTCCCTGCCCTGCAGCCCCCTGTCCTCACATCCCCTCAGAGGAGCCAGGAGAGAAGCAGCACAGCATCAGCTCCACACTGCAAAGAGCTTCAAACCTTTGAGGGAAGGCTGGGGCCAACAATGGGCCCACAGGCTGGAGATCAGTTCAAAAGCTTCTTGAGGACTGCAAATTCTCAGACCCTCAAAGCTGAAGCTGGGATGAGAATTCTGACAGCACCATGAGCAGAGAGCATTCCCAGGAGAACACTGTTTCCAGGGTGGGTCCCTGGGTCTGACACTCCATGGGCATGTCACCCAAGGTGTTCAGGGCTATGTTTACCATTTCACAGTGCAGACACACACTACAAGCCTCCATATGGGCCAGAACCTACACAAAGTTGGGTGCTGCAACAACGCCACCAGACCCCCATCACTACACTCCCACCTCCAGGGCTCTGCCCAACATGGGGCACACAGAGCAGGATGCTGGGGTACATTTCAGCCTGATGCTCCCCTGACAGCTCCCTCTGCATCAGGAGAGGCTCAGGGCTGCTGTTGGGATTGCAAAACACTAGCATGCACTGTGTTTGAGGCTGGTTTTTGCCAACGTTACTAGGGTACAGGAATGACTAATTCTCTCCAAACTTTCAGTTTCAGCCTCAAGCACTACATTTCAGAGGGACCTGGTGTCTCTTGTATGGGTAAAAAAAAAACCCTGAGACAGCTCAGCACTGTGGCTATCTAGGGCAGAAATATCCATATACACAGATCAGCCTCATCACCACCAGTGCTGCACTGAGCTGGCACAAACGAGCCCAGCCTCAGATGGAGCATGGACAAGCATACAGTGACCTCTATGTAGCTTCCTCACAGCTGCTGAAGCACTGCTGGCCTGAAAAATCATTTGCGTTCTTGTAAGGTGACTGAAAGGAATGCTGCAAAAAGGAGAATCTTTGCAAGCAGGGAAGTGAGCAAAATGCAGTGAGGAACAGACCTTTTAAGTAACTGCCATTCTAAAAGCAAAGTCTGGTCTCTAGTTAGATATTTCCAGAAAATAAACAGCAAGAGGACTGAAGGGCACAAAGACATGGATGCTTTTACTCTTAGGGAACTTGAGTTCAAGCACTAGCCTGCCCATCCCTCCATCCTGCTTTCCAGGAGTCCTCAGAAAAGCTGCAGGCAGGGCTCCCTCCTGTCCAGCAGACACAGAGCCAATGTTCTGTGCACACTGGAAAAGTACAGGCACTGCGAGAAGGCTCTGGAGGAAGGCTTCGGGGCGGGGAAATATTTGCTTCCACCCTGGCTTGTGAAAAGAAATATGGGTCTGGAAAAGTGCCATGGAAATAGGTTTCAGTAATAGCCACTGGAGACAGGCTTGTGTGCTGGAGCGGGCTGTGGCAAGGAGGGGGCCATGGCAGCCCCGAAAAGCTATGGGAGGAATGTCCCTAAGGAACTTGCTGTTCCTTCCTGAGGCGCCAACGTCACTGAGCAGTGCAGGATCCAGGCAGGAAGGCTCACACAGCCCCTCTGCTCCTGGCCTCCTCCAGCACAGATCCTGTGTGCTTGGCCCCACACAAACAGCCCCTCTCCCGAGGGGTCGGGAGAGAGGAGAGAAATACGTGGACCTGTGGCCAGCAGCTCCCCATGGCTGACGATGAGCTAAAGCACAGCCAGAGCAATGCACACTTCTTCCAGTGCCATAGGGAAATGCCAGTGGTCTTGCAAAGCCCCCCAAGAGTCACGCAGGGGGTTCCCAGCATGGCAAATACCTCCAAGGGTGGGCATGGCTGTGGGTGGGCAGCTGCTCAACCTTCATGCACAAGAAGAAGCCCAGCACACCCAGCTGTTTCCTTTCCCACCCTCCACATCCTCAGAGATGGGCTGGCTGGCCACTGGCCCAGTATGGCCACTGGCCCAGCATGGCCACCTCTACTACACATTCAACAGAAAACTATTCTCTGCCCTCACCACCAGAATGCACACAGTTCAGGGGTCACTATATGTCCCGTGTGCATATCACCCACACGCAGAGGCAACTCAGCAAAGAGCACATCAATGACACATTCCTATGCAGGCAGTGACACTGGCAAGGGTAACACATAGGAGGAGCTTGCTACTTTGCTGGAGATCTGGCCCTGCAGCACCCACACTCCCCTTGCTCCCCACACAGGCTCTGCGCCCCCAGTTGCACAAGCTGCTCCCACAGAGCAGTTGACACACCAGCTGGGCCACCACTGTTTATAGCCAGTGAGCTCCAGCACAAATCCAAACTTTGCAGCACATGGGAACAGTAGATCATAGCTCAGGAAGAGGATAAGCATATCACAGTAACCAACAGGCAATCAGCAAAGTGCATCTACAAACATGGCCTCAGCACCTTCAGCCATGACAAGTGGCTGCTCAGCTGGCCACAACACTCCTACAGGCAGTCCCCTTCTTGCAAAGCCATTTCTCATTCCTTCAGCTGCCTTTCAGAGACATATTACTGGCTTGAAGGGGAGGAGGAGGGTGGGAAAAACATATCTCTGGCCAGACCTGGGGTTGGCAATTTGGTAGAAAGCCAAGTTGTAAGGGGAACAGCCTAGAGCAACTGGTGACACGGTGATATCTTATACCTGCTTAAGTCATACTGGGAAAGGCAAAACAAAGGAGAATCAGCCCCTCTTCCCTAGGTATTAAGCCATCTTTCAGAAGGGAAACTGGCTTGTGTAGAGGAAGGGGGAACTATACCAACAAGCCAGTCAAAGCTGCAACAGTAGAAGAGAGGCTTGAGCAAGCACTGTGACAAATTTCAGACAGTACAGTCAATAGGATACTTACATCACCAGTATAAGGCACACAGGTCTACAGCTTCACATGTACTTGAATACTTGTTTCTAAGACTCCTGCCTGCATAAGGAACAAAGTCTTGAATGCTAGAAGTCCTGAAGGACCACGTAGAGCACATGCTCATGGAAGAGAGCCACCCCTGCTAGTTGCAAGAGAGGAGAAATCCAACTATAGCAATGCACAGCTCAGCATAGACCAGTTTGTTGTGAATTGAAACCTCCCTCAGAAATAGTCCTTAGAAATAGAAAGGTTTCTCCCTGAAGGACCCCATCAAGACTTGAGTACTAAGCTCTAAGTGAGAGCACAAGTTCCCCATTTCTCACATTATGATGGCCCTTTCTATCCTGATTTAAACTACAGTCCTCCTTAGAAATTAAGAAGTCAAGTTTTTTCACTTCTGCACAATGGGGAGGACAATTCTTTAAGCCATAGGCAAATAGCCTGACTTCCTCCTATCACCCTGTGTCCCCTTTCCAACCTGGCCTGAATAGTGTAGAAGGAACTCCATCCACCACACTTGACCACTCAATGACTAAATAAATAAATTTGGTTCTTTCATATTTCATTTTCTACCCTTTCAAATTATTTGTCTTTTCTCCCACCATGGAACTCTGCCTGATAATCTCCAAGTTCAACTCATTCTCATAATCTGTTTCCTTCTCCAAATTGTGGAGCATCTCTGGCATCCAGCAATAATTTCCCCTGTTGCATATTGGGTCTCTCCTGTATCAGCAGCTCTACCTTCTTCCCCACCAAATGCTTTTATGGCATCTATCATTTGCCTTTTTACCACCTTGCTTCACAAATCCTCCTTGTTCACCCAAGCCTTTTTTCTGCCACTAGCCTCCACATCTCTCTCCATCCAGGATCTTACCTCACTGTACAAAAAAATACTACAATTATGAAGCAAATTTCCTTCCTCTTCAGTTTGCCTTTACTTCTTCTCCAGTAATTCTGTCTTCTCTTGCCACAAGCAGAAACTGCTGACTCCCTTACCTCCCCAGTAATCTCACATGTCATTGTACCTCCACGTACCCATTTCTGCTCAATGCCTGCTTCTTTTCCCCATAAGTTAAACATTTTCCTTCTTCCTCACACTAAAAAACCCACCATTCCATCACTCCACACCAGTTGCAATCTCTGTCCAGGGTTTTCCTGTTCCAGATCCACCACAGACTGTTGCCCATCCTGCTTCCACTCTTGTACTCAGCTGGAACCACCCTTTCCAAGGCCACTTTCAAGCCAAGCTCAGAAGCCACATCCCCAAGCTGGACAGGCCTTTAGCATAGCCACCTGTACTCTTTCTTCAAGCCCATCAGCCCAGGTCTTCCAAGGATAGAGAACAATTATAAGCACAAAAAAAAAATCAGCAAAACACATGTTGACATTAAGGCAATTGTGAGATTTCATGACCACTGCACCCTAAAAATCCTCAATATAATCCATCAGAAAAAGCCCAATGGATGTATGCTCTCACCAGTGAGCTGCTTCTGTCTGCAACCAGGTTATAATGTCTAGGCATAAAAATCACAGTCTTCATTCTAGAGAAAATTAAACTGGGACAGAAAATCAGGAGGAAGCTTGGTGAATGTAACAGAACTGTTTTGAAAACAAATGATCTCTGACACTATGATCTGGCCTTTTGCTAAAATGCTGCCCAAGCAGCCTTCTATAAAAATTACATGTCCATCATATGAAATCATTCCTCAGGGCAGTGTCCTTCTTAAAATTAGACTTTTTAAAACCAGAAGTTTGGCTTGCATTATGCAGAGCTTAACTGTATAATCTGTTCTGGCCTTAGAAATCAGTTTGTATCTTTACATCTGCTGCCCTTGGTAACCAGAAGTTGATGAGAAACATCACTTCAAGCCCAAATCTGATTGTTTCTACCTGCAAACAGACCTAGTTCTATTTCTGAGTGTTATTACTCCTTTCTTCTGTGTTTTGGTAGTAGGTGGAAGTATTGTGTGTCCTGTCCTTGGGAACTTTTTTTTTTTTTTTTTGAGAGATAGTATTAAATCAGCCTTGACTAGAAATCAGAAAGTGGAAATTTTTTTTTCATCCAGTCTCAAAAAACCCCTAAATAATCGTCCAAAAGAACATCTCAAGGGAAAAGCTGTCAGTCTTCTTCTGAGCTTTGGAAATGCCAAATAGTACCACTTTGAAATCATGACTGAGGAACAGTTCTTCCTGGTGCACAGGTGAGTGAAGGTAATAGAGCAGGAGGTTTCAGAGAATGGGACTTTGATTAGCATCATCATTAGCATCACAGTCATGGCATTTTTTTGTGCCACTTGCAGTTGAGGTCCTTAGGAGGTAGCTGAAAAAATTAGAATGGCAAATTCTTAAGCTTTTAAGAAAACTTTATTACATCCCTTTGCATTTCCCCAGAAGTCTTTATGTGGGAAGATTAAACACTTCAGGCCTCCAGTTTCAGATGTAGCTATGAAGGTTCCACTGGCAAAACTCATTGCCATGGAAAGGGGTCCATGGACATCACTTTCTACCTATAAAATAAGTTCCTACAGCAAGCAGCCTGGCAGGGCATAGGTGATGGCCTGGTCTATCTGCTTCAGCACCCAGAGGCAGGAGCAGAGTTTTTCTCTTGCCACCCTATGAATAGGACATCCCCACTACAATGGAGCCTGCAGCACTATTCAGGGCCTCTTGGTATCACTACAAGGCATGTGGTAAACAAACAGCTCCTTTTGATTAATTCTTTTTAGGAATTTCTTTAAGCTTCAGTAAACAAATAGCATTCTGCTGCTCTTGAGATCTAGACAATCTGGAGTGAAAGGTGGGTCCAAAATGGGTGAAAACAACCAGCAAGTTTACAGCTCTGCATTTAGCATCTCTGTTCATCCCTTTCAGCCTTGCAAAAGGTTTTGGAATCTCAAACTCCCCCAGCAGCCTATTTCAAACAAATGCAAAGCCCTCTCCAGTGTCCTCAATAAACCCCAGCTGTAAACCAAACCCAGGCCTTCTTGATTCCTGATCCATGAGCAAACTATTGGCAAGGAGCATTCACCAGCAGCAGCAGCAAGCACATCTCCCTCTGGGCAAGACCTTCACGACCACCAGCTCCCTATGCCTTTTTTTATGTGTGTGCCTCTCTTCCAGTCGTGCCCAGCTGTTTCTTTCTCTCACTGACTCCAAACCCATGTGTTTCATACAATAAAAATCTCTGCATCCCCCACCCAGGAAGATCATTTTGCACCAGAAATAGAGTATGTTATACTTGGGATGCAGCCCAGGCATCTTAAAAATAGATCAGCGCGTAGCTTGTGGTGCCACGTACAGCTCTGCCAGCTGCCTGGACAGACAGACTGGGTGCCAGTGGGCAGGCCCTCCCCACACAAGGCCATAAATGACCATGGTGCTCTCCAGCAAGCCAATTGGTGCCTGGCAGGGGGAGCAGGGTGGGCAGCATCGTGCCATGCCCAGACTCGGCACTGCCTGCCTGCTGCCCTCCTCGGGCCCCCTCTCCCTGCACCGACCCACCAGCTCACCTTGCTGCCCACATTCCCGCCGCTGATGGGAGGCATTAACACCAGATAAAAACACTGCGAGCCCTAATGTAGCACCCTGACGTCAGCCATCCCTGGAGTCTGGAAGGGAAGCTGTAAACAGAGGAACAAAGGGCAGTCAGTTATAAACGACCATCTTTGTTGGTGCCAGTGGACAAGCGTTTAAAGAACAAAGAGGAACAAGGGAAGGTGCAGAATTGGAGGGTTGCTCAACGCTGAGATGTTTGCTCCTCGGAGGAAGCTCTCCTAAGGGAGTGGGAAGAGCAAAAGACAAAGATTGAAAGGTTTTTCTTTTTTTCTCCTTTTAAATGGCTTTGTTCCTTTCTGGTCCTCCCAGGAGGAAAGGGTGGGAACTATTGTTTGATACTATGCAATCTGCTATTTAGCTGGCTCCTCACACAGCTCCCAGGGCAGCCAGAAATCCTCAGGCTCAAAGCATCCTGGTGACGCAACAGCAGTTCCAGCCAAGCTACTGCAGCCGACAGGGTTTCAATGTTTGACCAGCTCCAACCATCATGCTCCATCTGTGCTAATATCAGTAGATGCTGTAGTTTGTGTTAGTGCATCTTGAAACACCCTGAGCAGTTGGATTCTTCATACTCAGCTGCCAACAAGACCTGAAGATGTTTCCAGAGGTCACCTCTTCCCCCACAATGCCAGAGGCGATCCACCTAGACCTGGGAGTGTGAGAAGCAGCCATCATATAGACAGGTTCTAGGATCCCACCAGGCTACAGAAGAGCCAGGCTGGCACCTCACCATCAGCCAGCAGCTTTGATCTCACAGCAGCAAAGCCCAGTGATGGGGGGGGGGGGGGGGGGGGGGGGGGGGGGAAGCCCACATATTCCCCAACGCGGACAAGGTCCACAACTGTTCCCGAACCAAGTAT
>JAOEGS010008787.1:0-17606 GCA_025447755.1 Corythornis vintsioides | reverse complement strand
TTTACTATATTCTTTGTTTTTATTCTAACTGCAAAAAGAGTCTTCTCACTAAATTTAGTCCCTTCAAAAAACCACTCTAAAGGTAAGGTACAAAGTTTTACTCATGACGTTAATTAACAACAAATAATTTGCCAAGACACAAGCCAGTTTTTCCATCTCTTGCATCATTATAGATGGGAACTTTTTAGGAAAGGAGAAAACATGTAGCTTTTAAATAATTTAACCTCTCCCTGCTTTACCACCTGATCCTCTTTGTTTAGTAGCACTTGTAATTAGCTTTGCAGGCCTCAGCCAGAGGTGCTGGATCAGAAGCCCTTCCCAGCAGCTACTCCCTTGGGATGAAATGCTCAAAGCCCTGGGGCTTGCTCTGGGTGTAAGTGGAGCCAAACCACCCACTTCCAGCTCAGGAGGGTGAATTTTGTTCCATAGCATGTGTTTGTCATGTGTGTTGGAAGAGAAGCCAAGCTTTGCTGGGTGTGCTTCAGAGGAGTTATGTGGCCTTTTCCTGGAAGGAGTAAGGTTTGCTGTTGTTTGCAAGGCTTGCAACAACAAACTGATGTCTACAACACTTTTTCTACTAATTTTGTTGGAATAAATAAGAACATTAAAAATATATCCATTTTGTTTTCAGTTTACATTAAATTACAGGCTTCTAGATAAAAGTATTAGCTTGTCTTTGTTTTCTGTGGGACTCATGCTGAGATTCTCTGAGTTGCTGAGCAATAGAGTGTGTAGTTAGAGCTCAACATTGATTTCTGTGTGAATTGGTTATATATGCAAACCCTCAGATGCAGACAGTTTAGAGGGACATTTACTGCCTCCAGAATGTATTTAAATTGCTTGGTTTTCCCAGCTATCTCTGTTAGAAACAATTTTCACAATGTTTAGTTTTGTTTTTTCATTTTTGTGCTTTTTAATGATACTGAACCTGCTGGAGGAACAAATTTGTTTTCTTTTCCTAATGATTATTGTCTGCACTGATGATTTTATCAGTAAATGTAGGACAATTGATTAATGTTGTGAGATGTCATTTGTGTTCTTTTGTGAAGGTTGTAACTATATCTGTGTCGTGTGTATGTTAAGCTGCAGATTGTAAACCTGATTTTAGGAGAGACTTTTAAGTGGAATATGTGCTACTGTGAGGATAGACTGGAAATGAAAAAGCCAGTCCTGGCTTTATTACCAAGTTAATAGCTGGTAAATCACAAGTCTCTCATTCTTCCACAAGCCTTTTTCTCAAATCATGTCAAGCCACAGAGTTCCTCTCAAATCTGTAATAAAGAAGAAGCATTTTGAATATTTTTCCCACTATCTAGTCATAAATAGACAGACCAAACAGAAGTAGAATATTTTTAGCTAAAAAAGTATGAGAGAAGAATACCACAATAGTACCCCAGGGGTGGAATAGCAGTATAATGGTATAATTAATATAATAGCAGTATAATGGGGGGCAGGGAGGGGTTGGGTTCAGTACTATATTTGGATATATTCCACTTTATTATTATAATTTTTCTAATCAGAATGATCTCTGATAATAGGACAGTGTTGGCTGCTGCTGTTTAATGCACAACTGCATGTTCAGCATCATTTTAATGCTGGTTTCATAGGGGTTCTTGCTGTTCAACTGTACACTTGGTTCACCATATCCTAAATTCATCTTGTCTGCCCCATTTGTGATTTGAATGGTTAAAGGTGTCATCCTCTAATTACACTCTAATTACTGTGTGAAAAGGGTGCACATACAAGATTATAGAAGGAATAATGAAGTTAGCCAAACCATAAACTTGCAGAGGATATGAACCCCTCTGTTGCCTCCATGCTTTGACTGCATTCTATCCTGACTTCAGCTTTTCTTTTCTGGTTCATTTGTTTGGGATTTTTACCTTGCTAGAGGTTTACAGTCCTCTCAATTGCAGATCAACAGTTCATCAGCAAAATCCAGGTTAGCAATCCATCTTGCCCAGAAATGCCAAAATACTTTTTCATTAACTAGTAGTTACTGGAGGCTGAGTCAATAGACCTACAAAATTGTGATTTTCTTCTGGAAATAACACAGAGATGGGTGGATTTCAGTGGGCTTTAGTTTTGGCTGATTCCAAGCAGATTAAATTCATTCTTCTTCACAAAACCAAATTAAAAAGCCCTGCCAATGCTGTTTGAATCATTACTGCATATATCTTAATATGGACTTAAAGACTATAAGATGACCACAAAAATAAAATTGTAAGTCCCAAGGTGGTTTTTTTGTATGCATTGGATAATATATTATATGCTGTTTGGATTTGGTACTTTGAAAAAACCTCTTAATTATAGTCTCAGAGTTTGTTGCTAAGTAATTCTAGTACCTATATTGCTGTATAGAAACAGAACCTAAAGAAACCAAGGAATTCACTAACACTGAAGAATAATTATGCTTCCTCTACTGTTCAAATAAGAAAAAAATGAGCCTGTGAATGTCCTAGTCCTAAAACTCCTTTGCTTTTAGTTTGAATCTAAGTATAAAATATAACCATTATGACACAAATGAATTAATTAATATGAATTCTCTTTGTCTCACTCTACTTAGCAAGTCCATTAACTGTTGGTTTGGGGTTTTTTAAATCAGATTTTTCTTCTAAGGCTAAACCATGTCAGGTGCCTGGGAGCATTTCTGTTTTCAGTGGGAACCTTGTTAACATGACACAATCTCTTTAAAATGCAGATGTGCACTCAGCAAATTTGATAAACCCTGAGATGAATTTAGATGCAGAAAGACAGTGAAGCTGCCTAATCCTTCCTACAGACAATAATGTTTAAATAAATATATTTCATTCAATGAAACACCTGGGCAAGCTTATTTGATACAGTCTTTGCATTTAATTATCTCTGCTGAAGGGACACTTGCCATTTTTCAAAATATAATTATTTTCTTTAGCATTAATTATTTTAAGATCTTGAAAGGAACCCTGGAAAGAAATTTTTAAAAAGGGCTCTTAATTAACCTGAACCACAAGAAGTCATCTTTTTGGAATATAGAAACTGGGATATGGAACTGAAAAATAAATAATACTTTAAAAAGAAGACTCTGTATATATGTATAATGAAGAATAGGTGTTAAAACCTGAAAAGAATTCTGTATGAGTGAATTTTTTGCTAGGCATTAATATCAGAAAGGCATCCTTATGTGTTAAACTGTCTGATGGAGACAAAAGTAGAAAGTTCTGTGAAGAACTCAATATGGTCAGGCAGAACTCAAGTCATTTGTACATCTCATTTCAGTGGCAGGAGGCATAAAGCTCAGGTGAACTGCTGGCTGTTCCTGTTGGTTTATAAGGGGAGACAAAATGTTTTTGAAAACATCATCTAATATGGAAAAGTCAATACAGGGGAGTAGAGTTTTAGTTTCGGATGTGTTTCATGTAACATGCCTGATTTCCATTCCCTTAGCATTTAACTGCAGAGCATTGAGGCTATTGCTAAAAATCACACAATATCTGGCACTTTTTTTTTTGCTTCACGTGTTGTCCTGTGTGAAGAGGTGGTATGATTTGTACAATATTTGTTCCTAGTTCAAGATGCCCTTCATTTAAGATTTAGTTAGTTAGTTGGTTATGTAAACTCTGAAGTGGGATGCTGAAAAAATGGATTCAGCACTCTAATCATTCCCAGAGTGTTGGTTTATTTAGAAGCTAATGCTAGGAGGTGGGGACAGATGATGTACCTAATGCACTGTGTAGTGGGGATGAGCAACTGTGTTGTACACACTGTTCCAAACAATTGTTGGATCCTGGACTTTTTCAAGTTTAAGGGAAAACTGAGAGTGTTGGAGATACAGGTCCATCTTTGAACTAGAGAGGTGACCTGTCTGGAATTAAAGGAACCACTGAATACTTGCTTTGATAATGTAATCAATGTAGAAAAAAAGATTGGATAAATGAAACCTCATCCTGTGTTCTGTCAAGAAACTGACCTGAAAACTGTGAAGTAACACAGAAATAGAGTTCTTAAGTTAAGAGCACTTGTACAGAATATATTATATATAGAATATATATATAGAGAGAATATATATAGAATAGTGTCTAATTATTTTGCAATAAAGTGTACAACTGTTAACACTTAAACCCAAATTCTTAACACAGTTTTATTTCCATGGTCCTGGACATTTCTTTAGAGTTACACCAGTTGAGTATCTGGCCTGGAAGAAAATCTGTTTGGCCATTTTGATTTGTATCATCCTGAAACTTTCATTCTGTCAGGATTCTTTTATATCAATTTATAAATCCTGCTGACTTACCCATTCTTTCCTTCTAGCAATTTGTCCTCAAGGTTGTCAGAATAATGGAGCTTGTGTGGCTCCTGGGATTTGTAGCTGTCCAGCTGGATGGGTCTGTGGAGCATGTCACTTAGGTAAATGACTGCTGACATTTTTAGTTTATCCTTTTCTCTACTTGTTTGATTTACCAATATAGTGTTAAAATCTTCAGTGCCTAAAAAAAAACTGCTAGAAAATTATCTTAGAATAGTAAATGAGAGCTGCTACTGCTCCAGGGACCTTAGATATATGCATAAAGAATAGATGGCTTTCCAATTTGGTCAGAATTGGAAAGGTCAGATCCTTTCCACTTCAAATAAATCCAGATTCAGATTTTGGTTGTCACCAAATTCATTACTTGCTATATATCTTGTCAGTATTTCTGAACTGTTTTCCCTGAGACCCCAGTATGAAGAATCCAAGTAATAAATCCAGTATAAAGAATCCAGATCAGCTAGTGTTAGTTCTTCTGCAATATATATATTAAAAAAAAAAAAAACAAAAAACCAAAATAATACTTTAATATTCCAATCTGACCACCAAAATGCTTATCCTTTGTATTTTCCAGTGTATTGAGATATAGGGTGATATTAGTAGGCAAGTCTGGGATATGTGGAGAATGTATAAAATACTTTGCCCCATTCCCTACACCAGCAGCACTGGTAGAAGTGTTCAGGTTCTTAATGTCAAAATAATCATTGTTCCCAGTCTGCACCCAGTTTGACTTCTGTTGGTGTAGGTGCACAGAAGGAAACTGCAGCCCCTGGATTGTTAACTGGTGTGTAGCTGGGGGACAACTAAAGCTGTGGCTGCTCAGTTCACCTCTGCTCTTCTTGGGCAGGGAACAGAAGGGCAGCATGTGAGCAGCAGATAGTATGTGACAGCTGCCCCCTCATGGATGTGGATCCAGGAACTGGCTTGAAGAAGTTTCAGCAGGAGGTTTTATTGTTCCCTCACTTTCATGGAGGCATCCATCTCAAAAATAGCCCGTGCCTTAGGGAACATCAGAAATGATGGTGTTTTAAAAGGAGAGTGGAGCATGAATAAGACTAGAAGTACTGGGGCTGTATTCCAGTGCTGGCCACGATGCCATAAATTGAGAGGCTTTGGGTTTCACTTTTTCCATTATACTTTTATTTATACTGTCACCAGGGAACAATTCTGCTAGCACTGTGAGACAAAGAAGAAAAATGATCCTCTGCTGAAGGTCTGCTCTGTATCTGGTGTCTCATTTCAGCTGTATGTAAACTCCCTTGTCAACAGAGAGGAAAATGCAGTGCATAGCTCCAACCGTGCAGGTGTTGGCCAACATACTCTGGTCTACAGTGTATGAAGAAAAGGAAGGAATGAAGCAACTTCAGCAAAGACAAGCTGCATATTCTTCATGTAACTCTTCCTAGAGCTACATCTGCAGCAGTGAGGGACCTTAAAACACACTTGGTAACTAATTGATGTCAGCTTTTTGTTTTCAGTTTATTAAGCCAATGCTTCTCTGTGTGCAAGTGTTACTGATTTTAACACAACTCTTACAAGTATCCACAGGTATGTAGTGTATGGCACATGTTCTCATTTTTTTGTAGGCAAGAGTATTACATCTTGGTTGGCACAGCTGACCTTGAAATATAAATCAACAAATCAAGTACTTAGAATAGATCTATGCTCTTCAGTACTTTTTTTCATATTCTTGTAGGTGAAACTGGAACTGTGGGTGGGGTAATGTTGACAAGGCCTTACTTTAACCCATCTGATGGAGTAACACTGTATTTTGTATAAGCTCTGTGAGCAGATGATGTGGCTTTCATAGATGGAGTGACTTTAATGGACATGTTTCTCCAGGGAGTACAAACTACTGAGCTGAATGTTGACAAGAAGCAAAGAAAATGTGTCTTTTCAGTTACCAGCCCTCTCTAAAAGAGAGAACAAATGGAGAGCAAATGAAAGACACTGGAATAGCCCATCAGACTCCTGGTTTCTGTTACAAGCAATTGCTGTACTGGTTTTGAGAAGAATTCCTCTGCCCTTGGTTTGGAGGCTGTGACAGTTGGTTCAGACAAAACCTGCTCCAAGGCTTTGTTGTGCAGGTTTTGATGCTATGGGACAGGGGCCAGAGTAAGAGGAGCATATGGTTTTTGTGCCTCTTTTGCTGCAATACCCTGGGTCTTTCAGGCATGCTGGTAAAAAATGAGGTTTTCATGCATGGAACAAAATTATTTAATCAACAGTTCCAGAGTAGATGTTCTGCTGATCTCTGATGATCACCTTCTTTGTCTGGGTGACAGTTCACTACAATAACCAGACCATAATTGAGAAACTCAGGAGTGAAGTTGAACTCCTTAAATGACATATTGGTTGCAAAGGAGTGAATGGCCTCAGACCCAAGATTTCAGAGTAAATGAGCAGAAGTATGTAAATGAAAAGAGACAGAATAATCTCAGTATTGTTCCTGAAAAGACTGGCTTCTGCTAATAAAGCCAGAAGTGACAATAATGGTGGTTAGAAGCCAAGAGATATTAGCATCATTAATGAGACCAGGAGCAGTCAGTGAGAGAGACCTGGATTTGGTGTTTCAGAGCAGGCCAGAAGAAATTCAGTAGTCCCCTGTTTAGAAATAATTGAAGTAAGCAAGCAGGAATTTGATGGCACACAAAAGGCAATGTCATATTTTAGAAATACTGCTTGAATGTGGCACCATCTACTGGCTGCAGGGTTTTCCAGGTTTGTTTTTAAGAAATTTCATTTAAACATCTGCAATATTTCGAGTTTAAAAGTGAATTTTCCAGTAGTTATTTTAAAGAAGAACAGTCTCAGACTGTATTATTAATGACAGTCCAGAACCCCAAATTATTAATGCCATTAATATTATTATTCCACATATATTTACCAAAGAGCTCTCAGTATTCCATGTCTTCTCTTTGTTTCCCACTCACTGGAGGACTGAACATGGTGCAGCTTGTAAAAAAAAACCCTCCTCAGACATTTTTCCAATGAGTTGATGTACCTGGATGGCATGATGTGCAGCAAACCCTTCTTACTAATTTAAGATTCAGCATGACAAAAAGCACTGACAAATTTCTCTAAGAGATTCAGGGACAAAATATCCTCAGATTACTGAATGTTGTCTCAACATAAGGGTGTAAAAGTCTTACAGCCACAGAAATCACTCTGCAGCTGGGGACTCAGCTGCAATTGATACACTTCTCTTCAACCATGATGCCTTTGTACCTTGGAGAGAAAAATAAATAAAGGAATGAATGTTAAAGAGACTTTAATGATGCAGCCTGTTTTTATGGTAAAGTTTAAGGAACAATTTTCATTAATCTCTGCTTTCCTGATATGCAGAAATACAACATTAAACTAAACTTGTGCATATAGTTTATTTCTTGAACAAAATGGCACATTTTATAATCTTATGATGCAGCACTGCCTATCAGCAATATATTTTCTAGATTGAAATATAGATATAGAAGCTATATAGAAATATATAGCTTTGCAGACTATGTTTATGTAAGCATTTAAATCAAAATTATTTCCTTTTCTTTTTTTTTAGGTCATATTTTTGAAATCCATTTTGCAAACATTATAGTCTTTTTATAGGATGAATAATTTTGTATTTTCAGAATGAGTTATGAGCATTTATTGTTTCACTTTCTTAAACATATTTGCCCACTCTCTAGCAAGTTACCTTCTGTCAGACCAAAAATGGCATTGGCATTGTATATTTGACTTAATAAAGTAGAAAAAAAGATCTGAACTTCCAGTAATTTCAATTGAGAGAGTCTGAAGCTGGATTACAGATAAACCATTGCTGTGTCCCCTGGTTTTTACACATTTCTCACTAAAATGCCTGCACATCTAACAGTCACTAGAAAACCATTAAAATGATATAAATGAAAGACAGAATATGGAGAAATACTAAAAAGAAAGGAAAGATGAGAAGGGTAGAATATCCTAGTTTGGCTGCAGCAGGTGCCAGAAGAACTGGAGTGTTTTCAGAAGAAAACACAGTAGAGGTGTAAAGATGAATGTAAAGAAACAGCACCAGCATGCAGTGCTAAAATCAGCTCCCAACTCCACCAAATCCTGGCACCAGAAAAGTGTCTAAGTATGTTGAAATTAAAAGAGAAAAATCACAGATGATGCACTCTTCTTGCATCTTCTGTGATTTTTCTCTTTTAGAGTAGAATGTTTTCTTCAGATGGCTTAAAAAAAGTGAGTTAAAATGAAATGTTGAATTAAATCACTTCAGTCAGTGACTGTCAGCACTCAAAGAAAGAAGTAAAACAGAAGATCATGAGACAAAACAAGAGAAAAGGGCATTGCTCACTATATAATGCAAAAAAAGTAAAGGTATTCTGAAAGTTAGACTTGGGGATAACAAACATTTGTATAAAACAGATGAAGTGAGTGACAGGTTGAAAAAAAATCAGGGTTTGACACAAGCTAAGAAAGCCAGCAGTGGGATACTCCTCCAAAAAATGGAACCAGATGCTGGAAAAGAGAATAGTGGTTGTTATGAAGAGGACACATTATCAACTCCTGCTGCAGCCACTTAGGGAATGACAAGAGATAATCAGCTTAATTTGGAACAAAGGAAATTTACTTCAGGTGTTGATAACAATGATGTTTTAGAGCCTAAAAACTACTGAAATAGCTCTTAGGAAGTGGGTCGATTTTCCCTCACTGGAGACTGAAAGAAATTAAGACAAACACTTTTAGTGTATTTATGTGTTCCTTCATTGGGCAAGGGTAGACTAGATGATGATTCTGTGATCTGTGGCAGTGTTTTGACTCTACACATACCTGAATTTTTTTCCCACAGAGAACTCCAGTATACCCAGGATGACAAGAGCATAAGTTAGGCAATACACACTTGCCTCCAAACAGACACTTCTGGTTGCACACAGCTAAAACAAGAGAGGCATAGATGTGGCTTTATTCATGGAAACAACTTCTTGAAGGAAAAGCAACTTCTAGCTTAATATAATTATTCTACCTGCTTCTATGAACTGAGAACTTGGTAGGTATTTTCCAGGGAAACACCCCTCAGTGTAAGGAGACTTCACAGTCATGTGGAGCCAATGATGGTTTTATGCCTATGCCATCCCCCTTGTGCAAAGATGCAGAGTTAATAGGGGAACATATCAAGAGCATGGAATGAAACTGAAATAGGGACATGACTAAGGTGGTGTTTAATGTATCCTCCTGCTTTAAGGTATTACAATGGCCTCTCAGGGCTGTCTAACACTTGCTCTACAGTGTTAGAGCAAGCTGCTGCATATGGCCACCATCCCAGACTATCTTCATCTCCTGCAAGGCTTCAGAATTGGCAGAGGATTCTTTACCCTTTATCCTGCCTTTGACACAGATTTGGGTTAAAATACAAGCAAGGTATTGCACTTCTAGGCACTAGGTACTGCTGAAGCATTCTTAACTGTGCTGAAGAGGTTTCAGGTCACATCATCCTTACGTGTTTGGCACTGGATTCCTTCCCACTGTGGAGGACAATGACACATACTGGGTCCAATACACTCCCCACCATTCTTACACTCCAGAAGACAGATTGCTGCACAAACATCACCACAAAGTTTGGTTATAACCCAAGTGATTACCTTTACTTGTTATTTACATTTCAAGATGCTCGTGAGAGGTTGTGCTTTCCATAAACAAGAGTCACATCATCTTAACTGAAAATCCATCCAAGATCAACAAGGTATTATTAAAGAAGGGAGGCAACTAGAACCAGAAAGCCCTAGAGCCAAAGTATGCACTGAGATAGTCTGAGGCATCACACATTGCTACAAAAGCCTGAAATACTGAATTAAGTCAGCACCACTAAATAGCTTTGGTTTTTAAAAACAAATTTACCTTTCTAGAACTCACACCTTAGTGAGAGATCTTCTGCCTGTGCAATTTAACACATGGTTAATCAACTCATGAACATTTGACCCAGTGACTATTGGGTCATTTTCTATGCCCCATTTTCTCTACATATTTGTCTCTACTTGCTAAACCATAATCTAAACCACCATCATTTCTCTGCATTTAACTGACTGACTGACAATCAAATCTCTCTCCCACAGTGTCCAAGAATATCACACCCCTGTCAACATGGTAATATTTTTTCCAATAAAACTTTCCAGTAATTACAGAAAGTCATACAGGGAAAATTGTCTTTCCTCTGTGTCATAAAAGGGCTCATGGGCCATATCCATATCTGAGCCTTGGGTGGTGCCCTGACAGGCACTAACACTTTTTCTATTAGATTTCTACCACCCAAACTCATTATGATTTTCCTGCAGACTCTGTTTTTATCCACACTGACACATTTTATTTAGGCACCATCAGTAGCTTCATTATGATGAAATGTGACCCACAGCTGTGCTATCATCACAGTCCTAGTTCTACCTTTCCTAAAGAGTTTGTGCCCACTTCTCTTCCAATCATTTCCCACTATGTTTCTACAGTTTTCAAACTTTCTTGTTTTCTGTTTTATCTGTTTTTATGTCCTACAGCATAACTTGAAATTCTTTCACTTCACTGACTTTCTGAATTGCCCTTTGCAGAAATGCAGGTGGTTTTTTTAGACAAGAATTCAGGAAGAAACTAATATTATTTGCTGTAGAATAATTCGGAAGTTATTTTGGTTTCATGATTTAGCCTGAGAACTGCATGTTATTAGTCTTCCATCCTAATTTTTGCTGCCAATTTATAGACTATAATTTATTTTTATTATTTGGACAGAGTTGTCCTTTAGTCATACATTATTTTTAAGGTCTGGTTCTCCTGTTAACTACAAGATACTTACGAGTGTTACATATTTTTCCTTTCCATCCTGAAGGACAAGAGCAAACATTTGGTCCTACACATCTTCCTCCATTCATGCACCTTGGCTCACAGACACCTTAAAATCAAAAACAACTGCTGTTTAATACATTTTAACTGATTACAGAATAATTTATTGGTCAATTTTGGATCCTTGAAGGATTTTAACACTGGCTTACTTTTCTCACATCTTCTGCCTGTGTACCCCACAGGACAAATACAGATGTTATTTCTCATGCAGTGACCACCATTCTTACAAGGAGGGCTGCAGACAGCTAAAAGATACAAACAGGAGGAAAAGGCTGTAGTTTGTATTTTATATAGGAAACAAAAGAGTGAAACATTAAAATTCTGGTAGCTTATACAGATATTCAGCAGTATCAGGCATACCTCATAAAAATCAGATGAATGTGGGTGGTGCCTACATCAATAGTGAAGACAAAATCAGATAAAAAGGTGCCAAGGGTGGCAATTGTCTATGTACATGAGTAACCAGACTGCACTGTATACCACAGAACTGGTTGAACACTGCTCAAAAGTTGAGTGGAAGGCAAACTTTGAGTGTCCCTCCTTCTTGGTCATTCACCAGATTAGCCATAAAAATCTAACAATTAATCTAATCTGTTTTGCACCATTTCTCAGGTACATGACTTGATTGTGAATTTTGTGTCAAGGTAACAATATTTTCTGACAGTTTTCCTCATAATGGAAGTTAAGAGGGGAAAAAAAATTACCATTCTGACAGCGGGCACCAAAAAATCCACGTGGACAGAGGCAAACATCTGGCTTAGTACAGGAACCACCATTGAGACACACAGGGTCACACACTGCTGCAGAAACAGGGTCAGGAGAAGTGGGGAGCATAACATCAAATAAAGTGGATGCATTTTATAATATGCAATATTTAAGTGTTTCTGTTGCAAGGACAGGAGTTAAGCACCTAAGATAACTGCAGGTAGCACCACCCATAAAATCCTTACCCCAAATTTTAGGCTCAGCATTAGACCTTCTAGAGGTGCTGAACTGACACAGCAGCAGAACTGGCAGGCAGAGGCCAGAGGGAGCACAGGGCTCTGCAGCACCAAGCAGCCTCCCATCACTGCTCCCCCAGCCATGCCCTTCCAAATTTCAGACCATGGGAGGTCCTAGGGTCACTCTCCAGGGACCCTGGGAGTTGCAGGAGTGTTACCTGTGCTGCATGTAGGTCCGTGCCACCCAGGTTTACACTGGCAGATGTCTGGAGAAAGACATTCACCACCATTTTCACAGTGTCTGTTGCAAACCACTACCAGCCAAGAAATTGGGCAAAAACAAAGGAGAAGAGCAGAGAGGAGATGGGGGACAGGGGGTGGAGAAAGAAAGAAGAATGTTACAAATTCTGCTTGATTAATTTTCCTTTTTTTCCAACCATTAACACTGGAAATAACATACAATCCCACTAGTTGAAGAGGAATTGATGAATGGATTAAAGCACTCTCAAAGCCATAAAAAGCTATCATCAGACTATAAAGGTAAATAAAATGTCTTTCCATGTAATTATCCATAGAATCATAGAATGTTTAGATTTAGATTGGATGTCAGGAAGAAGTTCTTTACTATGAGGGTAGTGAAACACTGGAACAGGTTGCCCAGGGAGGTGGTGGAGGCCCCATCCCTGGAGATATTCAAGGTCAGGCTTGATGAGGCTCTGAGCAACCTGCTCTAGTTGAGGGTGTCCTGCTCACTGCAGGGGAGTTGGACTAGGTGACCTTTAAGGTGCCTTCCAACCCAAAGCATTCTAGGATTCTGCTATTCTAACTACTATTCAAAAAGCCCAAGAATGGGAGCCTTCAAAGAGGCACAGGTATTTTATAATTTGCCAGCATTAGACACAGTGCATAAACAGTTTAAACCATAATTTGGTTTTTTTGCTCCTGAAGAACAGGAGGAATCTTCTGTATTCTTCCCTTATGCTTTTTTGCTTACTTGTATCACATCTTGGTCCCACAAAACCATATGGGCAGGTGCAGAGATTTCTGGCCAAGCATGTGCCTCCATTTTGGCAGGGTGGTTTACAATATGCTGCAGATAAAGAATTATGTTGTTCAAGAAATCACTTCTAAAAAGATGCATGGATTGGCTATGCTATAGAAAAAGGAAATGTTAATAATTAACAATGAACAAAGAACCAGAAATTGAGATGTATGGAATGCATTTTGACAAGAATAAGTAAGTAACAAGAACAACTTAATCCCAACAGACTACACAGTGTCCCAACAGTGGTAGACACCCTGAAGAAATCTGAGGCAACTTCCAGATAGGGCTTCCCACAATTTGGGTGTGTTTAGCTTAGAGGAATCTACATTCACTGGTGGACTCATCTACCTACTGTGAAAGATAAATTTTGGAATAGTCAATATAAAGCAATTTTTACAGTGCATATAAAAAATAGTAATAGGGTATATACCAATATATTGCTCAAAGAGTTATTTTAAATAAAATGAATCAATTTATTTGCTGTCAGAATGAACAGTCATGGAAGTTATTTACAGCATCCTTTGGGTAATTATGGATTCAAAAGCAAAAAATATTCTATTTACCTTCTTCACAAGTAGAGCCACTGTATCCTAGCAGACATTCACAGACATTGGGTTTAATGCACCTCCCATGGTTTTTGCAAACAGGTCTGCATATAGCTGTGCAAAAAAATCAATAGTGGTCTTCAAAGCCTTCATTTGTGGGTATGAGTTACCACAGGTTAAATCAAAATGCCACACTCACCAGCCTGACAGTGATAACCAGCATAACCAGGCTTGCATTTGCAAATGTTGGGTGCCACACACTCCATATTTTTGCCACACGTTTGCCTACATCTTGCTGAAAGGCAATGAAGAAAACAAAGAAAGTGGTAAGAAAAATGGAAGTGTATCTCAGCACAACTTTGTCTTACAGAACAAACAGTTCATGCAGAATCCATTAGGGCTCTGCCTGTACATGGGAGCCTGAGAGACATCAAAGTGCACCCACACAACTAAAAGCCTGGAGGGTATGCCAATATTAATAATGAAAATGAGAAAATTCAATACCTGGTGCATTTCACCAATCACACAGTAATAATTGCAAGTTCTTATGAGGTCATGAGATTCTTTTCTGCAAAGCATTTAATGCAACTATTTGCAATACCTCTGCAAGTGAAGCCATCTCTATAATAACCATAAGGACAATGAGCACACTTGACCCTTCATCCTGACTTGGCTCACCAGAAAAACAGGGTCAGTTCATCTTACTGGTTTAGGAATCACTATTTCACTGAATTCTTCAGAAAGCACTTTTGCTGGAACAGTGACTTCAAGAAGGACAAAAGGTGAAGTACCAGCTCCATGCTTGGCTAACATATGCTGAACTCTGTGAGCATTTCCACCTTGGAATGCTTTGCTTGCCAAAGAAAGCCCTTGGCTTATATTTGTTTTGATTCTAGGAGAAGTCTTCCTGATGGTCTCAAAATAGCTATAGGCCTCAACTTGTGCTCTTGGTTTCTCCTTCATAGTGTGCCCAGGAAAAGCAGGTGGTCTGGTGAGCTGTGGAAAGGAGCCTGACACTGCCATCCCAGAATGGCAAAATGACAATTACAGGCTTAAGCATCATGGGGCAGAGGAGGAATGAAACTGGGGGAGATGATCCAATCTAATATCTGCCCTTAACCCCATTTAGAATGGTACCAAAAAATGGTCTAAAAGTGGTTAAACTTCACTGAATCTTATTAGACTGCCATCCCCCACTGCTGAAAAGCAAACCATTTTGCAGCAGCTGAAGGATTATCCAGCACTGGCAGTGGAGTCAGAGTTTTCCTCCTCCCCCACTAAGAATTCAGAGATAAAAGGCAAAGACACATGAGAATTTCCCACAAAGAAAGCCCCAGCAGGCACAGAGCTGGAAATGCCAGCAGCAGCTTTCATGGAGTTTTGGAATGAAGACATTCATTTGCCATATCCTTCACTTTTCCTTTGAGTTGAAGTAGGAAAATGGCATTCAACATAATGCCATCAACTTTTGTTTCTCTCATATAACAGATGTCCCTATCCCCATGTTACCTATTTTATGTCAGTGGTTAGTCACAAAAACAAAAGGTGATGGTAAGAATGTCATACATCACACTGTCAATAACATTACTTGTCTGATCCAAGGGATTTGTTGTTACTGACATTTCAGCTTCATTTTTTATATTACAGCATAACCCCAGTAATGAATTAAATTGAGTCAAACTGAAAAATTAAAGTGAATAACATGAAACTGACTAGAACCTTTAGTTGCCAGCTATATCCTTATCAGCATGTGAATCACAAATTCCATTTTCTTCATGAAAAAAATCACCTTTATTCACTCCAATTTCTCCTCTGGAATCCTTTCTTTCAACATAGGTGTCTTCAAAGCTTTCTAAAAACAAAAAAAATTGTAAAGAAAAATAAAAAATGTTAAAAATAAAATGTAAAAAAATAACATTAGTAGTTTTCTGTTTCAATTGCAAATAAAATACAAAGTCAAAGTTTTAGTACATACAAATATTCAAAATTCAGAAAGCAAATAAAAAGTAAAAATAGTTTATTAAAGGTTTTCAATAGAGTATTTCAAATAGACAATTTATTCAGTAATTGCATTGTAAATAAATGTTTGGACACCACATTTAGCCAGTGCCTTGATGTGGGTAAATGATTCTATGTTAAGCAATCTCCTAGAAACATATTTTGTCTACAGTGCCTAATATTATGAAAATTATGCAGAAAAAGAAAATACACTTAATTGTATTCTACTCTGATATAAAACAATTGGGGCATTTTATACCTATTTTTTCTAGTCAATCAAGAAAGTGTTTTACAAATATGGGACCCAGGTGCAGTCTGATGTCATCAACTGAGATTCTGTCCTAGAAATCAACAGTGAGACATAGCTCTGTTGTGCTGACTACTAAAAAGGGTTCTAATTTACTGTTGGAAACATGAAGCACAACCAATATATTTTATTTGAACGACAGTAAGATAATAGCTTTATTCTGAAAACCAAATAATTTTACCATAACATGACTTCCCATCTCCTTGCAGACTAGTTGGGCATGGACCACAATAGTAAGAACCAAAAGTATTGAAGCACAGTACTCCAGGGAAACAAGGACTGGATAGGCATTCATCAACATCATCTTGGCAGTCTTTACCTGCATTGAAATATATATAAATATTTTATAATATTGTGTCAGTAGAATTTTACAGTGTTTTTTGAAAGATAAATGTAGAATGTATGCAGGTATTGAAATATAAAAAGGAGTAATCACACATTACAGTGCCATTACACTGCATCCAAACTCATCACTCTGTGATTTGCCATGTTCCTGAGTTTTCCTCTGGGGAAACAAAGGAAATTTGCTCTCATAATATAAACAAACATAATGCAAGAAAAATCTTGTAGTGTGTCCTATAACTTTATCACAAGATCATAAAATTTCTTCATAATCTAACAGTATCTTATTTACAATCAAAAATTAAAAACAAAAATGTAGACATACAATTAGAAACTCCTGGTTTTCACTAAATTTGATAAATATGTGTAAATAAAGTAACAATTTACCTTGAAGTTCAGGTGGACATTCACAGTAATAGCTGTTTATTCCATCCACACATCTGCCAATACCACACTGGTTAAGTTTACAGTCATCAGTATTTATTTGACAGAGATCACCTTCAAATCCAGCCACACACACACAAAGATATCTTCCACTTCCAGGTGGGAAATTAATGTTTGTCACACATGAGCCACTATTTAGGCAATCACATGATTTTACATTGACCTACAAGACATGCCCAATAAAAATTTTCTTTTTTTAATGAACTAGCAATGAGTTTTGTAATTAGATATCTTAAACATCTTACTAGTAATTTTACTGTAATATTCATTACCTCTATTTCTACTTTGGTCTTTGCATTGCAGTCATCTGTCAAAGAAAATGTTAATTTATGGACATTCATTGATACAGCTTTCCATAAAAAGAGACCTGATGGGGAAAGACTGGCACCTTCTGGACCAGAGTCCAATGTGAAATGAATAGCAGAGCCCTCTGGATCTGAAGCCAAAAACTGATAGACAAAATCTTCTCCATAAAAAGTCTGTAGCATATCCTGAAAAGTTTCAAGCACTGGAGGCTGGTTGTCTGTAACAAAAGAGATATTTTATTGTTTTAAGCAAAAGTTGCAAGATATTTATAAAAATTAAGAGAAGCATATCTTTCTGTTAAGGAATCACATGTAAGTATGACTTTTAAATTCTAATGTAATCTGAATGGCACAGGAAAAATACTAAATATTTTCATTAGACTTGTAACAGGATAACCAAGAAATTACTTATGCTACCTAAGAGCTGTAAAGATGCAGTTCATCTATATAAATAATATATATAAATATGTTAAGGGTGAGTGTAGGGAGGATGGAGCCAGACTCTGCTCAGTGTCATCCAGTGACAGGACAAGAGG
>JAOEGS010008786.1:18365-37501 GCA_025447755.1 Corythornis vintsioides | reverse complement strand
CATGTAGATGAGGCACTTCAGGGCTTGCTCTGGTGGGATGGTGAGGTGTGTGTGTAGGGGGTTATTTTTTGTGGGGGCACTTATGACTACTAAAGCTCTTCAGGTTAGTAATGTTAATTCTATTGTGAGAGCTCCTCAGATTCTTTTCAGATGTAATGACTTCTGCAACAAGCAAAGCTCAGAATTCTGGGCAAGGTCTTCACACTCCCTTTTGTGATTGTAATTTTGGGTCTAATACCACAACATGCAGTGTTGGAATATTGGTAAGATGATGCCCTATGTACCCTGGGTGAAGACACTCCTGTACTCATTTACAGAGGTTTAGTATGTAGTCTTATTTTGAGTTTAAGGCAGTCAGTGGCTGAAACTGATGGAGCAGACCCCCTTCCCTCCTGGGTGCCTTCTCCCTTAGCCACTGACTCCCACAGCTTCCTTTGCACTGGCTCTGACAGTCTTCCCCATGTGTGGCATGCTGCATCAGACACCTAAATTAAAGAAAAAAAAAAGTCTCTTCAAAAAAATTATTAGATCTGATAGCTTTCCACCTTGAGGTCTCCCACCTTGTGTGAGACCAATGCTGGTACAAAGGGAGGAATGGAAGAATAATGGGGCATGTCAAATAATGGGGAATCAGACCTCAAAACCTTTTGCAAAATAGAGAGTGTGGCAAGAGATGAGAAGGAGATGCAGTGGAGAAGTCATATGTAAATTCTCATGCTGGCTCAGAGCTACAGCCAGCAGTTGAAGCCAAAGGTTATCTGCAGTGCTGGGAGTCTGCAGTAAGTGTAATGAGAGCTGCACTCAACAGTTTGAGCATGTAGGGAAACTCGGGAGAGGAATGGGAAGGGGGGAGTATTGATTCATGTTCCCTTGGGCACATATGGCTCAAGCCAGGCATGACAGCTAATTTACACAGCAGCTTGGTGAAGAAGGTTAGGATAGACATGACCTCAAATATCTCTACCCCGTGTTGCTCTGTTGGTAGCTCAGCTATTTGTGAGCTCTAATCTAAAATATCCCTCAGGACAAAGGAAGTGAATAGCCAGGCACCAAACTTTCTGTGAACAGCTGGCTTTGTGCAGGTGTCAGTTCCTACTGCCTGCAGTCATATCCCTTCCCTGAACTGTGACTGCTTTCAAAACATGCCAGTTTCTAGCAAGTTCAGCATCACATCTGTTTGCTTTCTGACATTAGTGCTTCCCAGGGAACGTGTCTCTGTTCAGAAATTCCATAACAGATGAGTGACACTTGGCCTTTATTATTCTTTTTGTGTTGTTTGTTTTGTTGTGGCTTGTTATTTTGTTTTTGTTCGTTTGTTTTTCCTTTCAAAGGCAGGGGATCTGATTATTTCATTGCCTGAGAAATGCTTACTCACCACAGGCACTGTCCTTAGTAGCTGCTTGGGAGAATACATCATGAAGTAAGTAAAAAGTGATATTTTATGGACAAGCTGGCCTTTACTGTGGGTTGCTCATCAGTAGATGAATCATCTTTATTATTGATAGGGCTTTAAACTGTGTACCCTAATTTGTGTGAGTATTTCTTGTGGACTTCCATGCATATGGAATGCTTAAATAAGTAAAGTTCAGATCCAGAGCATTCCCATTTAGCTAGATGGAGTTGGAGGGATGATAGAGGCTTGAACTTTACCTGCCTCTAGAGCCAGCTTGGACCTAAATGCCAGTTGTTAATGCTTTGGGGGGAATTTGTGACTATGCTTCAAGAGGAGAAGGAGGGTAACATGAGGTTGCAAAGCAGTCACATGAACGTGGCCTTTCATAAAATTCAGAACAAAGACCTATGCTGGATGTTGAGTACTTGTAATTTATTCTATAAAAAACCCCAGCCCCTCAAAAGAAAACAACCCAAGAGATGAACCTGAAGCTCTTGCTACAAAACAGCTTTTATATCTTCTTTGAAATAATCAAAAGGACTTGGAGATGAACTTCAAAGAAGTTTAAAATAGAAGCTATTTATAAAATTGAACTGGAAGCAGCAGCATTTTATCTCTCTTCTATTTCCTATCTCACTCCTGTGTATCTGGTGTGTTGGTATTTTTATTTTCTGATAGATGGAAGCCTCCTGTGTCTCCTTTGGTAGCCCTGTGCACGTTTTTAATAGCTGAGAAGCACGCTGGTGAGAAGTCTCTGTGGAAGCCATACCTTGATGTTTTGCCCCAGACATACACATGCCCTGTTTGTTGGGAGCACAATGTAGTAACCTTGCTTCCTGAACCTTTAAGAAAGAAGGCTCAAGAGCAGAAAACAGAGGTCCACGACTTGTACATGTCTTCCAAGGCTTTTTTCTCTTCCCTGCAGCCTTTGTTTGCTGAGAATATAGGGACTATTTTTACCTACAGTGCTCTAGAGTGGGCTTGGTGCACTATTAATACCAGGACAGTATATATGAAACATTCCCAGAGGGATTGCTTTTCTCTTGAGCCAGATATTTATGCATTGGCACCGTATTTAGATTTGTTAAACCACAGTCCAGATGTTCAGGTAAGAAACTAAAAATAACTCCATTTCTATATTTGTAAATGCACTTATCTCCATAGAATATGCATTTATGTGATGCATTATCACAGGATGTTAGGGATTGGAAGGGACCTAGAAGATCATCTAGTCCAACCCCCCCTGCCAGAGCAGGGGCACCTAGACTATTTTGAGTGTCTGGAGGTCAGTGAGAGAGCTCATGGTGGGAAAAATGTCTTTTGAGGGCACGTGCAGGCTGAGTACTCCCAGTTTATATCCTGGAGCTTGTTACTCAGCCCATGGCAGTTTAAAAAAAGATGATTCAGATGTTTCTGTGTTCATAGCAAAACAAAGTTCCAGGTAGAGGCCAGAGTTGCTGGGTGAGATTTGCATCCAGGGTAGATACTGGGAGAGCCCCTGTAAATATAACCCCAGTTTACTTTTCTGAAAGGCTCCTACTCCTGAGTTACTTGGTCCCTGTGTTACTTGACATTTTTATTAGTGGATTTGGGGGCTCTGTAATAACTCTACACAGTGGGTGGCACATCCTGCAGACTCAGGTTTTGGTGTTTGTTCATCTTCCTATTAATGGATTGCCTTTTTGGACTTAAGTAACACTATTTTTTCCAGTGTTAGAAAAGTGTTCCATACTGTTGTATTTTAATATCCAAAGTATGCTTCTTTTTTTTTCTCCACTCTTTTCCTGTCACGAGTAAAATCTTTTTATTTTTGACTTCTTGAAGGTAAAGGCTGCATATAATGAGCAGACAAGAAGCTATGAAATTTGGATAAATTCACAATGCAAAAAATATGAAGAAGTATTTATCTGCTACGGGCCTCATGATAATCAGCGACTGCTACTAGAGTATGGATTTGTTGCCATGAATAACCCTCACAGCAGTGTTTATGTCTCATCAGGTTAGATTTATAGATTGTTTTGATATTTAAAGGCAATAGTAGAGAAGACAGCATCTGTACCTGTTATTACTGTCACTCTTCTTTGGGACATGGCAGTAAAAAAGAGTAACTAAAGGACAGTGAAGAAGTTCACTCATGCATATTATGCACAATGCATATTAAAGTGTGATTTATTTTTAGTACCATCAAAATGCTTGTGTGCATTTCCATGGAGTAGAGTAGAGTTTGCTACCACTTGGAACTGCATAGAATTTAAGGATTGGAGTTTTAAAATGGAAAATGTTCTTTGATAACTTTTCCTGCTGGTAAAATTGTGATTCTTATCAGAACTCCTATGTGTAGAGATTCCAACTGAATTTCTTAGATTGTACCACTGACTTCAGGATTGAAGTCCTCATTTCAACAAAGTTGCTGAGAGTGGCTCTTAACTTCAATTTGAGTTATGTTTTCCATTATAAGGATACAATCCTGGAGATTGCTGATGACTTTTGAGGAGTAGATAAATTTCTGATTGTTAAAGGTCACCAAAATGTAGAAGGTTTTGATCTTTGTCCTCTAGCTACTTGGAAAAATATAATTGAAATGTCACTTCAGAATTGAGGATTGTGGTTTCTTCTACATATCATTTATTTAAATATCTAAAATGTATTTTTTTGCAGATACTCTCCTCAAATATTTTCCACCACTGGACAAGCAGAGAAATGCAAAACTTTCCATTCTAAAGGATCATAATTTCTTAGAGTAAGTATATACATTTTTTGTTACTCTGTGAACTTCCTTTTTAGTTTTTCTGGGAGTCAAATTTTGCTTCTGATATCAAAATAATTGTTTATTTAACAAACTTACTTGCTTGCTGTTTGTGAGAGAATGTTAAAGTGGTATGCACCAGTATCAAAGCTTGAGATAGGTGACAGGCTGTACCTTGAATTCTATTTGTGGGTATCAGCAGAATAAGGAGTTCTCTAAACTATGTCAAGAAGCTCTCTAGTTCTGAAGAGCAGCTCTTTTCTTGTTGACACTTGTCAGGAAAAAAACCTCTCCTGCTGTAAAAGATCATCTAAGCTTTCTGCATCTCATCACTTCTGACTGTGGTTCTATGACTTCTTTAGAAACCTGACCTTTGGATGGGATGGACCATCATGGAGACTACTGACAGCCCTCAAGGTGTTAAGTCTTGCAGCAGATGAATTGTAAGTTTCAGTACTTGGAATATTTAGATAAAGTGTGTGTACCATGCAAGTAAAAAGAAGAAAGGCAGAGAACACCATATGGTGTAAAGTAATTGTCTGTTTGCTGCTCTGGTCTTTTGCTTTCTTGTATTAAATATTAGACATACTCCACTGTCTTCACTTTCTATTTGAAGACCCAGATGTTAAGTTTCATACTCAAGACCCTTTTCCTGCTGGTCAGATAGGTCTTTAAATGCTCTTGACCTTCCTTGATTTCTTTTGAAGCATGTGTTTCCCCAGGCTGCTTCTGAAATTCCATGGCCAAATAAGTCAGTGAAACTAATTTCCAATGACTGTCAGTGCACGTGTGATTATTTGTTGCAAATGGCAAACCTGCCTCAAGCAGCATTAATAGAAAATGGTTACCTGGGCTTTGCTTGAAAGAGTAAATACATTGTAAAAAAATCTTCAAAGCTATTTATGCTTTAAAGATTCATCGCCGAGTGGGATAAGTTGATTACAAGAACTGAAATCCCCATGATGCTGGTTGCAAGCCCAGGTGAGATGAAGTTTAGGAGGAGCCATATGTTCTGAGAGACTTGATTTTACTCCTCACTAGTGCTGCTGAGATTGGTGGCAGCAGAAGAGTGAAGACCAAAAGCATTGGTCTGAGTGCAGACCGTGGCTTTAACTGAAAGAGTAGGGGTGGAGGATTGAAACCTCTGCTCCAGACCATTAAATCTCTCCCCTTTGCTTGCCTTATCAGTCATAGATCTGAATGCTGTGTGCCTTTTTCATATATGTTAACTTGCATTGTATCAGCAGTGTTATTCTTGGCATAACCATATGTTTATCATTCAGCTGGGGAATACATGACTGGGAATGACTGTGTGTTGTTCAAATGTTTTGGTTCTAGTACTTGCTGGAGGAGAGCACTGCTTGGTGATGCAATTTCAGCCAGGAATGAACAGCGGACTTTGAATGTAACAGGAAAAATATGCCATTTTTTAATAGAGGAGACACAGCATGTCCTTCTCCAGGTAATTCAACCAGAAAAACAAGGTTGTCAAGATTCCTTTCTCTCCTAGCATAAATGTACAGTTGTGCAATATTTTCTGAGGTGCAAACAGATTGATGGAGGGAACTGACTACTCTGGGATGGTGTGGGATATGTTTCCAGGGTGACTGACAGCACTGAATTGCTCAGCAGTGTTTGTGGCTGCAGCAAAGAAACAAACCCTGTTAGAAAGCTGCTATGAAGCTCTGAAAACAAGTGAAAAGTATTTAACCTTTTATCTCAACAGTATCAATGTGTTTGTTGAGGTTACCTCTTAAAAGAAAATACACATAAGATACCACAGAACTGCCACAAGTGCCTTGTAGCAGAAAGTGAAGGCTCTGCTCATTAAAGCCAGTCAAGCTAAATTACCCATGTCAGCCAGTCTCCTGTGAGGGAGGTCTGTGCCTTTAGAAAAACAAGCTCTCCTTCCTTTCTGAGTTTTGGCAAACAAATGTGTACTTAATGTCAAATGGGATAGCTGTTGTGGAAAAGGGTTATTAAAACCACACGTTTGCAAAGGAAACAAGTATATGCACAGAGGATGAAGCTGATCTTGAGCAACATCCTGAGGATAATATGAATTTTTGAGTTTGATATCAGGTAAACATTTCCATGACCTATTTGCTAGTACAGTTTCTGTTGTGGAAGATGATAAAAAATGCTATTTTGACATATTTCATTGAAATTTTATGTTCATGTCCTATATTAAATAACCTATTTTTTTTTAGTAATTTCATCTCATTTGTATAAACTTTAGATTTCCCAGATGAAAAGGAACAGTGAGAACCTCAGAAACCACCTGGCTTTGGTAGAAACACTATACTTGGAAGATCTGAAGATACTCCAAAAATCAGCTGAGATTCTTTGCAACCTGAATAAGGCAACAACTTGATTCAGCTGCAGCTGTAATAGCTGTGGCTGAATGAATCTCATTTGCCATGGATGTGCCTTGGTCAATTGTTTTAATGGACCTGAGCAGCAAAAAAATAATGTAAAAAAAAAATCATCAGAACAATCCTAGTTTTGTTGCCCAGGGAGGTGTGTGTTGGAGACCCCACCCCTAGAGGCTCATGGTCAGGCTTGGTGAGGCTCTGAGCAGCCTGGTCTAGTTGAGGGTGTCCCTGCTCACTGCAGGGGGTTTGGACTAGATGCCCTTTGGAGGTCTGTTCCAACCCTGGGCATTCTACAGCTCTCTGATATTCCCTGAGATCTGTACAGATCAGTTCTGTAGTGCCTGCTTGTTGCTGGAGTAATGGACGAAGACCAGAACACAGCTCAGCCCTGCTGTGGCCAGCTACAAATTGTTCCCTTCACAGCTGCAGGGAACATAAGGAAATAGTGAATTTCCCTCCTTTACTCTCTGAGCTCCCTCAGTGTTCACTAGTTTGTGTTCTGACCCCTGCTGGGAGTGAGAACTGAAAGCATATGCCACTTGGAACTCTCTATCTCATTTGGAAGACCACCCAGGCAATTAGTTCTGTTTCCATTCAGTTCTGGAGATCACATAAAGAAATGTTCCTAGCCTGCCTGCAAGGGGATAGTCTCATGAGCTGCCTTTCAGTAGTAGTTTTACTTAAGTAGGGAGCTTGAGCTCTCTGTGTTGTTCAGAGAGGAGAAAACTTCTTCAAAGGGCATTTCAGGGCAGGACCCTTCTTTAAGCTTAATTTATAATTGTGGCTGTGTTGTGATTATTTTCCATTTTATGAGGAATATGCATTTCATATAATTTTTTTTATTACTATTTTTAGCATGTTTTAAGAACTGTGTTTTTAGTGTTTATTTTTATAAATATATTGCTGAATTATTATTACAGCATGGGTTTTCTTTGATTCTCTCCAGCGAGTGGCTTCTAGTTTACAGTTTTCCTCAACAGTAATGTGTGGAGATCATCCATCACTGGTAAGTGCATTTAGATCTGTCTGTTTCAGGACAAGATAAGGCAGTATCAACTCCCATACCACCATAATTAAAGCTTTTAGCTGCATTATGAAAACATTGAAAAGATGACATTCCCAAAGCAAGAGCTCTTAAAAATTGTCTCCCAGGGTATACAGCCATTCCTCAACTAGAAAACAAAGAATACCCCTTGAAAAAATGCTTCTCTTTATGGGTTTCTTTACACAATAAATATGAACTAAAGTTAATCTTTTAACAGGGTTTTTTTTCCCTTGGTTTGGACCAGCAGTTGGATCTGAACCTGGCTGCAGACAACTGATTTTTATCCCTGTCTAAGAAGGCTTAGGTAGCACCAGCATGCTGCATGTTGTAGTGGAAAGAAAAAAAAACAGTTTCCTGTTCTTCCACTGGATGTTTGAGTGGGTATCTGTCATTCTAGAATTAAGTTTCAGAAAGTACTGCAATGAGCTATATTCAGTGGAAAAGCAAAGATATGTGATGAACCCCATACTAAATGGTGTAAAACAACCACAACCCCTGAGTTGTCCACTAGATGGTAGAATTATACTACAGGAAAAAAAGAGACATTCCAATCTGTGAAAAACCTGTTAATCCCAGCTCTATTTTATGCTGTTTTAAATCCATTTGGCTTGAATGGAATTTCACTTTGCCTGTGATATCTGGCCTCAGGGCTTCATTAGGCATAGCTGGCCAAAGCTTTCTGACAGAAATCAGTTTATATGGGTTAAAGCTGAACTTAAGAAGAAAATGAATTGCAATTACAGGGAAGTTGCTGCAGCTTCTTGAGAGGATCAGAAAGCATGACTCCTCTTCCAGCCTCCTCTCTGCTCTGGGAGGACCAGGGTTTAGGCTGAACTCTTGCACTTGGGGAAAGCTGGGTGAGTGTTTGTTTGTGAGTTCCAATTGCCCTCTGTGCAGTGTGCTTGGATGGGGTAAGAGGTGGCCAGGCTTGGCACCACTCAGTCTGTCAGCAGATGTGTCACTTGGCCTTAGTTCTCTGGAAGTGTGTTATACTTGAGTTGTCACTGTGATCATATCCTGCAGTGTGGGTGGAACTCTCATGGTCACAGGATTTGCACCACTTTACTCCCTTGAGGTAACTTAAGATTCTGCAGTGTAAGCACAGAGGCAAAGCCACAGAGGAACAGCACCTGGCACTAGAAGTTATATGTTAGGCTGCCATATGCTCAACTTTTTACTGAAAGGAGTGTTGTTCTGGTGGATTCTGGTTCTTATTCTGGGATTTCCAGAAGTCAGAGACCTCCTTTGGCACAGCAGTGACTGGAGCAAGCCTGAGCAGACACATCTATGCAGCTGAGCAGTACAGAAAATTCTTTGATGTCCAATGAGACCTGCACATGCTGGTCTCAACATCTGTCTGCCAGGCAATAGATCTGCCCTCATGTGCAGTCTGATCCATGTCACCTGTTCATGCTCTGGCCACCTGGGCTTTATAGATAAAGCCACACATACGTAGTAAAGTCACCACAGAATGCTGGTGGGGCTTGTTTCCAGGTGAGTGCCTGGTTGATGCCTTCCTCAGAACACTCAGGGAACCTGAGGCAGGAGTCCTTTCCTGAACTCCTTTCCTGAGTCTTCATCCTTACTGAAGTTTGAGGTGGTCACATCAAAAATAGGTCGAAACTCATATCGGAATTATAATAATTGATTTTTCAAAATGATTGGGAGAATCACCTGATGAGGAGAAACACTCTGAGTCATTTTTTTTTCCTTTTTTTTTTTTTTTTTAAATTAAGATTTGATTCAAAGCTAATAACAACATGCAACTGTTGAATTTCAAGTAGGGAGGAAAATGTGAGCATTGCTTGGATCATTCAGAAAACAGCTGCAGCTACTGAGCATTGGACTAGTTAGAGAAAGATGCTACTCCCTTGGGAGGAAGAGGCAAATTTCTGGTAACTTGGTGACCTAGGGGCAGCAGCCATGATGGTTGTGATGCTGTGTGAGCCCAGGCCAGGCAGAGATTGGGGTGGGGGATACCTCTGAGGGTTTGGGCTTTGCAGTCTCTGTACCCTGCTTTCTCCCTGCTCAACACTTGCCTGCCTCTGATAGGGCATGAGATTAGAGATGGTGAGGTAAACAGTTACCATGATATGAAGACCTGAGGTAGATACTCTTAACAGTCCTAGGTAGTAAATACAGAGCTAAATGGACCACAATCCTGTGTTTAAAAGAAGAAAAGGTCAAAAGGGGACTAATAGTCAATTATTTAAACACCTCTTCCAGTCATACAGCTTAAGCTATTTTTACCTGTCTGAAAGCTATCCATGACTGATAAATATTAAAAAAAAAAAAAATACAATATATGGTGGTTGTTGCTAGTTTCAGATTGCAGCTCATATGTAAATCAAGTGCTGCTGACAGAAAGCTCCACTGTATGCCCTCTTTGCACTCTGACCACTTCAGTGCTCCAGAATCACCCCCTATTAGTGCACTTCCATTATGAAGAATGATGTGGAACAGAGGTACTAGCAACTCCTCCTTTGTTTATAGCTAGAAAATATCTGACTGCTTAAAAGAACATGAAAATGAGTTTTGTCTTCCTTTCCTATTCCTGTCAAACAAACTTCACCTCTGTGCTCAACATCACATGGAATTTGTCCCTGGCAGGAAGGTAAACCCTATCTTATGAATATATAACTTACATTCACTTCAGAGGGAGAAGAAAAAAATCCTTTCATCATGTTCCGTTTTCTTCACTGTTTTATTTCACTTAAAACATCACTCACTACCAAATGGTATTTGTCAGTAGTAATTGGCAAATGCTGGAGGCAGTTTTCAAGGCTGTCTGAATGGAAAGTCTCAAAGCAGTTGTCTGCACTGAAAGAAAATATTACATTTGATCTTTTTATGATTCTTGCAGACAAGATGTATGTCTGCATTCCTTAGCTTGAAGAATTCTTGGTGTTTGGATTTCTCTTCCTTTGAATGACAGGATGTAACACTTCACTCTTATTTTGCAGTATTGTCTGAGAATTAGCCACAACATAATGGTAATGTAAATTTTTTTTTTTGTATGCTTTACAGAGATTAGTTTTTATTAGCCATTTATTGTGGTTTTTGCTTGTTGGCAAGTCTTAGATCCTCTGAATGATAATCGTGGCTATTGCATTTAATCTGCATTGGCATTTAAAGTGTATTTCTTCTACATTTCTTAATTTAAGATTTTCATTTATTAATTTAAAATTATTTTTAAAAGTAAAAACTAATAAAGATTCTTGGTGTGTAAGTCTTGGAATTGGTGCTTCATCACTTAGCTGCAGACAAGCCTATTTTTAAGAGTCTCTTGTAAGACTTGCATGAAATATATATGAGGTTTAAATGTTAGTTCCCAAGGGAGCTGAGAACTATGCACAGTTGTTTTTAGGTTTGGACTTGTGTGATTCTCCTAATGACGTGAACGATGGGTTTGTTTTTTGCCTTTTTTTTCCTCTTTCCAGGATGCCTTTGCAATGAGTTGCTTTTCTGAAATAAGATTCCCCTGTTTGCACAGCCCATGCATGATTTTAAGAAGAAACTAAACGAACAGTTACGACAGTGCATCTATCTCTGGGGTGCTCGTGACAAGGAAGACAGGGCATCCCTGTCAAACTGAGAAAAGGAATCAGAAGAGCTGACTTCTCCTAGGTAACACTGTGTAACCCTTTGCCTGTCTTTGGTCTGGTGGAAAATGGAGCAAAACAAGTAGAGAATCCTGTGGATGCTGTTCAGAGGGATCATAGGGAGAGCAGACACTCTCTGTTCTCAGCAGGCTCTGCATGGGATTCCCTCATGGTTATTCCTATTTGTTGTTCATTTTGGGGAGAAAGAAAAGCACTTGCAGCACCTGTTCCTGTGTTGCATGTAATGTAAATAATAATATAGTAAAAGTAGTAATCACTCAGGTGAGTATTCAGCAGTGAGGAATGAATCACAAGGTTCCACAGTGCTGTTTGCTTTCATCAAATATACGTGATGCAAGAGGGGTCACATACTTGCTTATCTTTTGCCTTGTTTAAAGACCAAACCACAGCCATGTTGGGATAAAACAACTCTGGTTAGATAGTGCTAGTGCTGTGCTGTTAACTCCTCTCCCAGCTTACCACCAAAACCTCAGTGTTGATTCTCTTTTGCAATGTACACAGAGTCATTTTAAAAAGGAGCTTACTCTGTAGCATCCCAGCTGGGTGTCAGTCAGTGGGGTGGGGAACTGGAAGTGTGTGATAGGAGACAGCAGGGGGTGTAATGTCAGTGCCTTGCCTCGCATGGTCACACTCCCAGGAGACACATGTGCTCAGAAAAGCACAGCAGCTGGGCTTTTGAAAGGTGTGGGAAGTGTGCCCAAAGAAAATCAATGTGTGTCAAGTGCCTGATTGCCTTGGGCACCTTTGAGAGTCCAAAGCAAAGGTGATCTCACAACTTATCTTTTTTATATAAGCCATTGAAATGTCTTAAAGACAAGAATGTTACAGTGCAGGTGTTTTAACAGTTTTTTTTTTTTTATACTGATTTATAGAGGACTGTATCAAGGAAACAGGACACGGGATGTTTTATGACAGCTCCTGCACACATACCTGAGCTGGTGCAGTGCTGGCTCCAGTGCCAACTGACAAGCAACCTGCAGCACTGGTCTGAGACTTTGGTGAGTTCTCAGATGATTAGAAATAATAATGGTCTCATGGATTCACAGATCTTTAGAGCTCCATCCTAGTCAATAAAAATGGAATTTTGATATCTGACAGTTATCATGGATATTCCTACCACAACTCATAGACACATCTTTTGGCTTCAGTATCCATGTACTTCCCATAAATTGTATTAACATTTTGGTCAGCACTGCCTCGAGCCTCATCCAGCCTTGTGCAATATATGCAAGGTTAATTCTTCCAGATGAGGATGGTTGCATTTCATTCTTGTGTTGCATACCTCTAGAGATTGGCATGAATCACAAACCATCAATCTCAATGTCCCTTATTGCCAAAGCATAATCATCTGTAATTTTAATGTGAAGTCTGTAGGATTTGGGGATTTTCTAAGTGTTCAGTCCACACTGTTACTCCATAATGCACTTTTATGTTTCAGTTGCATGCTAACATAGCAAAATTCTAGCTGAAACTTTACAACTCAATGGAACAAGTGCTATTTTACTGTGCCCTGTACCACTGAATGATGAAAGACAGACCTCTGCCCAGTAATACTTATAGTTCAGTTCCATTTGTCTTAGTTCTTAGACACAGGATATTTTGAACCTTATAGTCTCCTCAGCCAATTACCTTTTATGCCCCACGCAGAATGCAACAGCAGTGGGACAGATACATGCAACAGAGCTGGAGATGTGTGTGGTGTGGATCTTATCTGGGTTTTTTAGCACCTGCAAGGTCTCTGTTGTCATTTTCTGCAGGGCCCATTCTTTCTGTGAAGAGAAAATGCTGTGCTCTCCAGGGTGTCATTGGAAGCACTGTAGCAGTGACCTTGAGACCTTAACATGTGAACTTCTTCAGCCTGAGGTAAAAAAAACCCCTAACTCTTGAACTATCAGCAGCCAGTCAAGTGGCCCACCCACTGTTTAATGCCTCCATACTGAACATGTGCATCTGGATGAGAAAAAGCCACTCTGGCAAGTGTGCCTCTTCCCATGGTGAGGTTTCAATCTGTTTTCACTCATTCTGAAGGGATGTGGGTAACATGTCTCTTGAATATTTGAAGATAACTGCACACTTCCACTCTGAAGGGCAAATAACTCCTTGATGATAAGATCTTTGATGACATATTGTGGTTTCCTGCAATGTAGGGTTGCTCGTGTCCTGTGCCGTCAGGCATTGCACATGGAAAAGCTGCTACCCTGGCTAATAAATGTGATCCCTGCCTATGGCATGCCAATAGTCTCCTCCTTCCCAATGCAGGGATGGAGAGCTGTACCTCCCAGTGCTGAGGAAAATGGCAGCAAGTGACAGGGAAGATGATCAGGAACAAGAGTGAGTTCATACCATGAGTCATTAGCCATATTTTAGCAACAGTGCTATTCACTTAGAATCAAAGAATGCTAGGGGTTGAAGGGAGCCAGAAAGATCATCTAGTCCAACTGGTGCCCTGTGCTGTTCTCTCTCCAGTAGCTCTCTGTCCTTCTTGAACTGGGGTGCCCAGCGCTGGACACAGTATTCTAGGTGAGCCCTCACCAGTGCAGAGCAGAGGGGGAGGAGAACCTCCCTTGCCCTGCTGGCCACACTCTTCCTAATCCATCCCAGGATGCCATTGACCTTAAGTTAGGTATTAACATCTGTTATGAAATTTGTACTGTAAAGTCACATCAAAGGTGACTTTAAAAAGAGGTTATCATGGCTTTCTGTAATAAGTGGCACTTATATTCTGTCACAACCATTTCCTTAATTCTTCACACATGGGAATATCATAACCATGTTGTTTTATCAGAAAGCAGACCTCAAGGCCATTGTGGTCAGAGAAACCTTACTGGAGGTTTGATGTTGTTATTTGGACCATTTCTCATGTTCATTCAATGTTTAGGAAAACATGCCCTTGACCACAATCCACTGCTGTGCATTTTAAAATGTAGCTTCTGCCTGGCCACACGAAAGAGATCAAAGGTTGGGAGTCCCATCTTGTGTCTGGGGTACAGGGGAGCTCTGAGATTCAGACAGAAGAAGAAACTGGACAGGTTTATTTTCACTGTTGGGTATGAATGGCAGTAGCTCAGCAACAAAAGCTGGAAATACAAAAGATAGGATGGCTGCCCACCCCCTCTGTAAACTCAGTGCAGGTGGCTGAAAAGAATACTTGAGCAAATACCACCAGTCACTTCTGAGACTTCCATTGTAGGAACATTTGCCATAGGTGGTTCACACATCTACTGGCGTTTGCTTGGCAAACAACCTGCTTTGGAACAAAAGAAAAAAGCTTCCAAGGAACGATTATGCATTAATTAGCCTTATAGATAATGTTATCAGTGGTACTTACATTTTCTACCATTATGAACTGGGATGCTGTTCTCCATTTTAATCTCAGCATTGACACTGCTTTAGCAAATTCAGTGTTTAAAGGTGGTGATTTTTTAGCCTGCATGCTTTCTAGACCCCTAAGTATATTCCTCTTGTCTCCTCGTCCTCAGGACTGCATTTTGCAAGGGGGGAAGTTGATGAGGTAGCAAACTCTGTAGTGTGTGTTCAGCCCTCTGATTCTTCTCCATGGGTATGGGCAACCTTTTATTATTTGTGGGTCTCGGTTTTCTTCTCTAAAACTGGAAAACTTTATTGTCTCATCCTCTGAGAACTGAAGAATTACATAGATATATATGTATTGTGGGTGCATACTTCTTCCTGTAGGTAGGTTTAATTCAAATAGGCTATTCACATTTTATCAAGCTCCATTTTAAATAGAAATACATTAATATTAAGTAAAGTGGTCTACAGGGTGGCCTGGGGCAAGCTTTCTGTAACTGAAAAGTCTGGCTTTCAGACTCATTGCTGATAGGATGGGAGTTTGGAGAAGGAATTCTCAATTGCATTTGGCATAAAAAAAGGGGCCCCAGCCTATTTTTTAGATTGTTGCATCTTTTTCTGTTCAAGTTCAGCCTTGAGTGACCAGGTCTGGAGCTTTGATGCAGACTTATCTAATGTAATAGTCATATCAGAATTTTTAATTAAGATAAAAAATTATAATTATTGGCAGCTTGTCTTGAGAAACCCACCAGCAATTTCTTTTAGCCCTCATAGTTCAGCACAAAAGAGCTCTAACTCCTGACTAAAGCTGTGGCTCCTGCAGGACAAACAAAGAATAGGAAGATAACTTAAAATAGTCCTTTTTTAAAATTATTTAAATGATTTTATTTTTTAATAATGATATGGCAGGTACTTCAGAAGATTTAAAAGGTATATACATTTCCTTGTACTGCATTTTGAGGTAATGCCTTTCTGGCCCTGCCTGAAGTGCCACAGCAGCATCCTTCCAGCTCCCCATCCCACCAAGGTTGTATCTGCCCCTTGTTTGACTACAGTGTCTGACAAGATTAGAAGACAGAACCAAGGCTCATTTGTGCCTAGGTCATAAGTAATGAAAAGGCAAGACTTTCCCTTCTGCTCTGACTAGAATTGGGCAGTGATATTCCCACAAGATGATGTTCTGCCTTTAAAATAGCATCGTGAAGCTTCTGCCAAATATCCAGAGCTTCATGCTAAACGAATGTGAAAAGCAAAGGGTTTTTTTTAATAGGAGAAATACATCTCCCCTGGGGATAATTTCATCTCTGTTGGCTGAAGCATTGCCTGTGCCAATGTTTTAGAGAGGCTCTAGCTCCCTTTTTTAAGGTTGAGAAATACTCCTCAGACCCATTCCTCCAAGGGTGAAAGCATTTGGGACTGCAGGGCTCTTTGATAAAAATAAGTTTGTGCTTCCTTCACAGGAGCAAAGGTGGAGTTCCAAAACCAGTGGATCTCATTTCTGAAGCAAGTTTCCTGCTTTGCTGTGGTGCTTTCTGGTAAAATTGAGTCCAAAATGGTGGACATGGTCCCAGATGCTGGACAGCAGGTCCAGCCTGTGGAGGGTCCCATATCCTCAGCATGGGGCACACCAACACAGGGAATGTGGGTGATCCAGTGAATCAGGTCTGTGCTCTCACAAGTACAATACTGGCAGCAAAAACAGCCCCAAGAATGTCAGTATCTCCACAGGGTTCTGGGAAGGTGTTGACCACCACTGAACTCATCAGATGAAATAAAACCCCAAATGTATAGCAACAAAGCTCCACAGGGATTATATTTTTTTCTTATTTAAATTTAATTGTTAAAGCTACACTGGATAGTTTAAATTTATTGGTTAATTAGGTCAGGTGTTTGTCCTTATCATTTACTTTTGTCTTTGTTGGTAAATTTCTAGAAGATGGCAGTTTCTCTTTTATCATATGTCTCTGTGAATACTGGAAATGCCCACTCTGGTAAAGCTCCTGCTTAAAGAAGGAGGGGAGCAGTGTGATCTTTGAGACACCTTTTACTTCGGATGCCAAATGTTCATGGACTTTGCACCATGAGCTTTTCCTAGGAAATCACATGTTTATAGATGGGATGAAGTAATTTCTTCAGTGGAAATAATGACCTGATCTCCCTGTGACATTTCTGATGTTTTTGCTCTTGTTGGTTCATCTGCAGCAGCCACCTGTGTGAAAGGGTGCTATTTACCATGGGCATCCTGTAGGTGATCAGGTCAAACTAGTCCCTGCATTGCTTCAACAGTGGAAATGGGACCTCAGATCTGCAGACCTCACATGTCCTTCCTTCCTGAGCCCTTCCCTCCCAGAGCTGCCTTCCTCTGGCTGGAGGTGGGGCTTGTGCCACTGCATTGTTCCCAAAGTCCTGAGCCCTGTTTACCCAGCTGGTGTCAGTTCAGAGCCTTGTTTGGATTGCTTTGTAGAAAGATTTGCCTGAAAGGTTTGCATATTCCAAGAAACCACAATGATTAAGTACACATGAAAGAAAGCATTATGATGAATAATCAGGACATAATCAATGAGACCCTTTTTGCATTATAAATGATGATGCTTCTACTCAACGGCTTTTAGGCAGAGCGTGGGTGTGACAGCTTGAAAAACAGCATCTAGCATGACATGAGACCTGTCAGCTCTTAAATTAAGTAATTAATGACCTGCTAAGCATGCAGATTTCACATTTTTTTAAAAATATCTCCAGTAAAAAAGGATTTATTTATCATTCTGATCAGTAAAAACTCAGAATAAGAATACAGAAGCACAATGAGATGTAACACTTGTGACAAAAATGTTTTATGCTTTTAATACTAAAAAATTAAAATCAAACCTCTCTCTGAGATTCCTCTCAGCATCCTCTTCAGTGGATCACTTCAGAGACAGGCAGCATTTTTTTTTGTATACATAGAGAGAGTGTATTTTATGACATTGTCCTCAAGACCAGAACCAGGTGTTTAAAACTGAGGCTCAAAAGAAAGAGATGGCTTAATTTGTTCTGCCAAATGTCTGTATTTGTGTAACCCTTCTTCCAGGACTGATATCAAAAAAAGGACAGGTTTCCATTTTAAAGGAAGTTATAAGGAATCAGTTTTCAAGTGTTTGTTAAGTTTTGTAGGGAACCAAGACACAAAATCTCCTCGCTCTGCTCCTGGCTGCACCTTGTTCTACTAGTTGTGGCTCACTAACCATTGCACTTCTGTAATTTTAATATGATTTTTTTTTTAACAATGCATATAAGATGCAAAATTGACAAAATTATTATCCACAAAAGACCTTTAAATGTCTTCTTCTGCAGGTTAGGAGAACAGTTAACATGTTGTCTTCCTCAAACAACACTATGCATTTGTATTTTGGTACAGTAAATCTTACCTTTTCTATGTTTTTGTATCCTTAATGTTTAAAATAAACAAGGTACACTCTAATCTCTCTAATGGCAGCTGGAATATAGAGTCAATCTCAAGAGGTTTTAATTAAACAAAGACTCTTTCCTAAGTGCTATCTTAAGACTGTGGTTACCCTATGCATGGATGATGAAATATCATTTAGATGTTTTAATAAATGGAAAAAAAGCATGGAGCACTTTGTGCCAGGAATCATCATCACTAGAAAAACCCAACTGCAATTCTGATTTTAAAATCAAAATGTTCAATTTTGTTTAGACATCTGTCTTGTCATGTGAACAACAGCACAATTGCCAACTGATTGTAAATAAGATTTCCATAAAGATTAACAAACACATCTTGAAAAGCTAGATGGTATTTTCTTCTCAGGAAAGAAGAAAGGGTGCAGGTGTGCTTCTTTAATCTTCTTCCATAAGTACTGTCTTGTGCCCTGATCCATCATATGAAAGCAGTAATGTTATAGGAAATATTTGATTTGATCAATCTATTCCAGGGGGTTTGTGTTGGCTGCTCACTGTAGAAATATGTGAATTTGCATTATGCCAATGCATTATATTAACACAGTCCTTCTTAGTTACAGACTGATCCAAAGCTCCTCTGAGATGGCCAAGAGGCTTCCTGCAAATTTCAGCAGGCTTCATATCAGAATCCATATATCTGCACACAAATAGGTGAGTGTTCACCTTGCACAGCAGGGAGAAAAACTAATTTCTTCAAGTGTTGGAAGATGGGTTATGTCATGCAGTGTGTAAGCCAGAAGGTTGTCAGCTCCAGCTAGTGCATTGTGACCAACTCATACCTCTGTATGTTAGGAAATGCCTTTCATCTATTTTCATTGTTAACCCCCAGAAATCTCCATTCCTGTTTCAGTGCTTGTGGTAAGATGGGGGATACATCTAAACTATCTTTCCTTGGTTTTCTTCTATTCCCTTTATTTTTTGTCAGTTCATCTGACACTTTGACTTCAGTTTATATTTCTTCCTGCAATTGCAGTTTTGAAAATGATCCTCCAAAGGAGCATAATGTATAGTTTAAGAAAAAAATCTCCTATAGTGCCAGTGGAGTAATTTTACTTCAGGATAGTCTATAAATGCTTTTAATTGTTGCATATTCAGATAAACTCACTCTTAGGCAGCATAACCCCCACCTCTTAAGTTAGATAGAAGCTTCCCACTGATTTTGGCCATATACAGTGGGAAAAAATCTTTA
>JAOEGS010008785.1:0-28033 GCA_025447755.1 Corythornis vintsioides | reverse complement strand
GTCTAGGTGATCCTGCTCAGGCAGGGGGGTTGGACTAGATGATCTTCTAGGTCCCTTCCAACCCCTAACTTTCTGTGATTCTGTGACCACACCACTTGCTGAGGCTGTGCTCAATTCCACTGTCAATGTTGCTGAAAAAGTTGTTGAGCACTGGTCCCATTAAATGCCTCTTGTCACTGTTCTTCACTTGGATACTGAGCAGTTGACTGCCAACTCTTTCAGTGTGACCATGCAACCAATTCCTTATCCACCACATGGATAAGGAAATCTAATCCACATCTCTCCAGTTTAGAGACAAGCGTGTCATGTGTGACGGTAACAAATCACACAGAGTATTAGGGGTTGAAAGGAACCTTGGAGATCTTTGAGTTCAACCCCCCCTGCCAGGCAGGATCATATAATCTAAGTATAAGCTAACACAGGTATTTTTTTCAGTTTTTGAAAGTGGAGGCTGTTTTTCCCCTTTTGTAGTCAGCAGGATCTTCACCAGCTTGCCACAAGTTCTCAAATATGATGGATGGTGGCTTAGCAACTTCATCTGCCAGTTCCCTCAGAACCTGCATGTGCAGGTCTAAATTAAGCCTACAGACTGAATTTCGAATGCATAAGGATCCCAAAGAACATTTTACTGTTTGGCTAAAATGATAAAGCATATTGCTTGTGTCTTTTAATTTTTAAGAGGATTTCTAGATTTATCTTTGTAACAATTATCCTGAGGTTTGGCTGAGTTCTAGTTTTATGGCTATCAATGTCTTTAAATTCATTAATGGGTCACAGGTATCTCACTAGGTTTGGAGGACACATTTCACTAGGCTTGGGTTTGACTCACCTGGTTATTTTAAAGTACTATTTTATGTGATATTTATTTGCAACAAAGATAATAACAACTAATTGATGGAAATAATGGTTTGTGTTTGTCATCTCTACTATCATTGATGGCATTTTCTTCTTCTGTTCATTAACTTGGCTTTTCTCCAAAAGCAAATAATTTGAAGTGTAATTATAAACCATAATTTTCTCATGAAAATGCACAGCTTGCTAAATATTAGTATATTGGGTCTTATGCAGATTTTCTAAGTAGTGTAGCATTCTTTTTTCCATTGGTAAACATTTATAGTATTTTCTCACTTTTTTTTTTCTGATTGCCATGTTCATTTTAATCTATTACAAATATACTGCTCTGTAAAAAATAATTATTAAAACATAACAGAAGCTGATTTTGTCTGTTAACTTTTCTTTTTTTAATTTGAGATCTGTTTTCTAATGTGGTTTGTTTTCCTTTGCCTTAGGCTAAAGAATTAATTTTGTTACAAAGGGGTGAGGAGTCATTTGCTTCATCTGTCTTTCTGTCGAAAGAGGTTATGAAGCTATGAAAGATAATCAATTTGCAGCAAGAGGAAAATAAAATTTGTGCTTTATCTCCGAGCATCTTTCTTGTGGAGGTCTGAAATGGATAGCATCTACAGCACAGTATTAAAAACTGGGAGTCTGAGCTGAGTCCCTGGCATTGATGAAAGAATCCACCTTGCTTTGGTTAAGAGAATAGAGAGACTCATAGTCTCTTGTAGAGTATTCAATAATGTTGACACTTAGCATGTTATTGGGGATAGTAAAATGTCTTTCTCTGAAATTCAGAGGTTTTTATAGGTAAAACATGCAGTGCCATCTGTATCTTCTTAATATGTTGCAGGTCGAGCACTTGTTTCTTACCATTGTGTTTTGCTTTGCATCATGAAGTCTTTTATTTCATTTTTAGTGCTGAGAGGGACTGATAAAAACAAATTTCTTTCAGTAAAGCCTGTCTTTGTGGACTAATGGTGCTTCTGATGTTTCTGCAGTAGGAACACAAATGCTCTGTATGCAACAGTCCATCTTTTGCTATGTTGCAGCAGATGTGATTTTGTTGTTCCTACAAGTCACAAATGTAGATTTGTCAGCTTGCAGTTCTTCTGTAATACTTGCTTTTCATCGAGGCTCTTGGTTTTATCCACCATTTTCTGAATGAGCCCTTTTCCCAAAGAATTTCATTACACTTTTTTCTTTTTCAATTTCATCTTATTGTTTAAAAATAGAAAATGTTCTGACATCACTAAAGCCTTTGACTTGCATGAAAGTTTAACAGATGTGATACTTGAGAAGCTCTGTAGTGGACAGTGATCATTTATCAGGCAATACTTTTTAAGAACTGCATTATTATTCAGTAATTAAAATTTCACAGGAGTGAAAAGATAACTTTGTAAATATTTTGTTCTCATGTGTGTTTGTGGTGGGTTTTTAATTTTTTATTTTTTTTTTTTTCCATTACAAGAATTTTAAAGACAGTAATAGCTTTTATATAGGACTGCTAGCAATGATGGGATTATTTTCTGTTGGCAATACTTGTGAAATAGGCAGCTGGAGACAAGTGTATTTAAGGCAATGGCTTAGGTTGTTGGAGTCATTCACAGAGTGCACACGGATATATTTTTTTGAGAACGAGGGGAAAAAAAGGCAGATGTAGTAATATGCAAAAGTAATTTTTCTTGTGATGTTTTGTTGAGAAAAGGTTTATCACCGACTGGAACTTGAGACTGCTGGAAGAAATTCCCTAACACCAACATAAAATATAATTGATCCTTATGCTACTAGCTCTTTTTTTGAGATGTAAATGACTGAAGTCCTCTGCATTTTTTGACTACTTGTTACTTAATTAGTTCTATTTCTATCACAGAATATTGAATAAGCATGTTTTTTTTTTTTGACATTTGAATAGAAATCTCTTCCTTATGTTCCAAGTATAAGTTCTTAATGTTTTGCAAGTATTGTTAAAAAGCTATTTAACAGAGTCTTTTGACAGGGCAAAGGTAGTGTATGTACTTGTTTGTTCAATAAGTATTTAGCCATATTGTTGTCAATGGAAGAAAAAGCCAAAGGCAGCTGTACTTTGAACAGCTAGAATTCTCAGCCACAAGAGAGTTAACTTCCAGCTGGTTTACACTTAGTATATTGTATCACAGGAGAAATTGGATCTGCTTTCTGGTTTAGAGTTTTGATAGTTCTGGCTTCACATCATTGTTGCTTCACAGGTTTTGATACTGGGCTAAATCAGTTTAGGACAATACTAAATTCTCAAGTGAATTGGTGAGATTAAAAAATAATACTTGTTCAAAAATGATTTTTTTTTTTTGGTATCACTGGGAAACATGGTTAAATAAAACTCTTACCTATGAATCTGAATATAATACCATATGTGACTGAATGTAACACCATATGCAAAATGTAAAACTTGCACTGTATGTATGTATCTTTATTGAAATAAGCTTGCTTTTAAATTGCTAGAGAACATCTGTCTACAGAACTCCAAGTGGTGTTTCCCTCTGCTTTGCAAAGATTGTGAATTCTCTTGTTTCATCCATGAGAGTTTACTGTATCTTGATAACTAATTTTTAACATTAAAGCTATCTGGACCGAATATTGGGAACATGGGAGGTGGGGAATATGTTCTGTTTATTGTCTCTTAATTTTTGCTGTTTGACAAGTGCTTTCATTCTGCTTACAGCCTCTAGTCCTTGTTTTGCCTTCTGCAACTGGCTCTTGACTTTTCAAGAGCCTTCAGATTACTTTCCAGGTGATGCTTCCTAAGGCTCAAAGTAATTGCTATTGTAGTGTGTTGCAGAGTTTGACTGAGTCATCTTGCTTTTGCTAATTCATGTAGAAGAAACAGTTCTTCAGCATCTCCTGTAGAAAGCAACACACATATAGAAGCTTTCTAAAAGTATGCATGAAGTATAGCAAGTATGGCAAGGCAATGGTTTAAAATCTTTCTTCATAAGGCTGATTTCACTGAGAATAGAAAAGATGTCTTATGCATGGATGTACCTGAAGAGGAGTGGACACGTATGTTAGATCAATAGGTACACCCTTGTCAGAATCATTGTATAAGCTAAAAAATGAATGTGGGTGAATAATGGTTTGTCAAATGTCAGTAACAAATGGTATATTTTCACCAGTGCATTAGAGTCAGGAATAGTGAGACAGAACACAGTCATGGAATTGTATACAAAAATTCTAGTCAATTTTTAAGGATGATCATTTAGGTTATTTATCTTCTGTTCCCCAGGAGAAAAAAATGTTCTATGCATCATTGAGGCAGCATATGAAAGAATTGATTTGGGATCTTATCAGAGAAGAGAGCTTATTCTATTGGCAGTGTGTATGTATATATATTTCATCTGAATTGTTTATTTAATCAGTTTTTTCTGGAAGTGTCAAGTTTTGGTAGAAGTATGTTTTGGGGATGGTAACTCTTTGTGCTACAAAGATGTTGTTAATTTCTTTGCTCCTCAATGACAATGGTATTTCTTTGCTCCTAACTGTGCATGGTTAAAAGGTTGAGAGACTTGAAGAAAGGCATCTTTGATTAATGCAGGATTTAACTAGGACAGTGTGCTCCAATGAATGTTGCATTTATAGTTGTCTCTCGCTCATATGAACTGTAAAAATGGTGGATGAACCTGAGGGGGGGGGGGAAATAATCAGGAAAACATGAAAAAAATTGTTGTTAGGTTTCCTGATTTTATTTTGGGAAGTAGCATTCTAGATTGGAAAGTAGCTGACAGAGAATCTAACCATTTCTGAAATCAAACATTCACACATTAAATGTTTTTAGAATGTACTTGCTTTGTTTGCTTAAAGATTCCAGGTGGCAAGAGATTGTCTAAATGTCTGTCTTGATGTTCAAAGCATCTTCCCTTTTCTGTGCATCAGAATGATGGAAATCCAGGTGTCTGTTTTTCCATTACAGTTGAGGTCTGTGGAGACTGGATCTTTGATATTCTGTTTTTTTTTCTCCTCTGGTGGAATAGCAGGGCACTGTTTCAAGGGTGCTGAGGGGAATGTGATACTCATAAAGCTGTTCTTGAGTAAGGAGGAACATTTTTTTAGCTTATGAAGGAAACTGGTAGAAGTTAAGTCAGCACATACCACATAAAGAAAAACTGGTCAATGAAGAGAGAAAATACCTTTAAAAAATAAAGAAAAACCCCTATTTGTTTAGCTGTAATACTCATGTTGTCAAACGCTAAATGTTTTTTTCCAAGAGATCTCCCATCCTTGAGTAAACAAGTGGCAGAAGAATGCAAAATAAAATTGAAATGTTTATGAACTTATTGTGAATTTTGGCTTGGTATTTCTTTCTCTGTTAATCCCTCAAAGACTTCTAATAAAAAAAATGAATGGTACAAGTTATATAGTTGTGGTTTTTTGGTTTGTTTTTTAATTGAGAGGATTTTTTTTTTTACTGATTTTGTTAGATCTACTTCAGTCAGAAAAGCTAATTCTAGATGTTTTATGCTATATTTACAGAATAAATATTCCAGAGGCAATGTGATTTTATATATATATATACATATATACACAAATTATTCAGATATATAAACTCAAATCCTGAAGATTTTTGTTCTGGGTGGGTTTTTGTTTTTGGACTTTGGTTTTGTTTTTTTTTTTGTAGTCGTTGATTTCTTCTTGGTAAAATGACTCCAGTTACTGCTGTGGGTTGAGGACTATAGTAGGGACTTCCTTTTAGACCTCTGTATTGGTGAATGTAGAAACCAATGTTTGCTCTAACAATGGACTTGTGTCTGGCTGAAAGATGTACTGAATTGTCATCGTTGTGCTTCTGTTCCTCTGAACCTATTCATGTTGCAAATAATAAAAAAGGCATTGTGAAAGCCAAACGCTTTCGTGCCAACATAACAATATTTGAAGAAGATAATCAGAGCTGTTTGTTCTGCTTTACTGCTTTCAATTTGTCTGCAATTCAGGTCTTCATTATGAAGCAAGATGGTGTCTGAAACAACGTCTGTAGAAAACAAAACAAAACTTTGCAGAATAGATGTGGGACTCAAGCACCAACGGATTTGATTTTGCCTAACGAATATTCTTGGATGTGCAGTGTGTTCCTGGCCTGTAGTGTGCCATTGCCAGCCTCCTGCAATCATGGCTGTGATCTTCAGAAAACATATGGAAACCTTGATGTGTGAATGTCTTTTGTATGAACATAGATATACATTTTGTTTTACTTGGATGTACACTGTGTAGAAACCCCGTTTTTTTAGTATTTCTTTTTATAATACTTTTAAGTAAAATAATGATACCTCTGCTTTGTCAGCGGACCCAGAATTGTTGCTTAAAAAGGGCAGTAATAATGATTGATGAAACTTTTTGCAGTACAGAACCAGAAACATCATGTATATGGCAAAAAGAGTAGAAGTTACAAGGAAAGACTAAGAGAAAGCCTTTGGTAAAAATATAACTGTTTCTGGCATGTTCTTGGGGTTTGCTGTTTGTTTTTTTCCTGGGTTTGTAGTGTTGTGATTTTGGGTTTTGTGTCTTTTTATTTTTGTTTGCTTGTTTTTTTGGGGTTTGTTTTTGCTGTTTTTTTTTTTAATTTATTCATTTATTTGTGTGTGGGTTTCTTGTTTGTTTGCTTGCTTTTGTTGTGGGGTGATTCTCGTTGGTCCTTCAGCCTTTCATTTAGCCCCCAAAACAATGGGTCATATGATGAAAGATATTAATAAAAAAACAATGAGCATTTGCATGCATGAGCAACAAATGTTGTGTGGTCATAGGACATACTTTGCTATCCTAACTTTCAAAAGTTGTGTTAATTTCTGATGGGCTCTGGAAAGCCTATCTATATACATAGAGAGAGGTGGATTGATTTTGGTTGAATTTTTTTTTTCAGGCTTAAGATGCTAATTTTTTTCATGAAATTTAATGCAGTATGGGAGCTTTCCTAATAAGTACTTGTAGCCACTGACACTTTGAACAAAATTACATTGAATTAATTAAATTGGCTCTTTATACTTTAGTTGAAAGAAAGCCTCTTACTAGCTGTAAATAAGTAGGATTCAGTTTGTGAGGAGGAAAAAAACCAAACAAACCTTAAAAAAAACCAGACCAAACAATGTAATACCCAATTAACCTGCCTTTGGATCACATAGCTTTGCAGTTCCCAAAGCTGTGGTTGGAAGGAATATTGATGATGGTAATAGTATCAAATAACTGGATTTATTTTTTAAATTTTAATTTTTTTAAGTCAGCTGGTTAATTATTATTGGAAATAAGGTTTTTTTTAAAACTTGTTTGTTTTGTTTTAGTGTGACTTTTTCCTGAAGTGCCCTGTGTGATTCAGTATGTTAATAGTAGCTTGGAATAGCAACTGAAGACATACTTAGCAGTAGTTTGTCTTGTATCATTAATGCTTTGTTGGATTATAGCCAAACTGTTTGCTATGGTGTAGAAGTGACCTGTTGCATGGCACAAATATATGATTATTTTGTACTCTTTTATATTTTGTATCTTTTTATGCTAGGAGTCTTCTAATGCTCTTATCTTTTGGGGATTTTGTGGAAGATTGTGGCAGATATCTGGAAAGCTGGGCAAATCATTCGTTGGCTTAGTAAATGCCACAATATTTGTGCTATTGTCACCTGTTACATTCATTTTAATGTCTAATCTCCAACTGTATTGGAAAGGAAAATTATTAGGAGCTGAAATGTTATTCTTAAGCTTCACATTGGATGAGGTTGATGCTCACATAAAAGCAGTTAAAAGCTTCAGATTAGTCTGGCTTTGTAGACTTGTGAGTATTGAACATCTATCTATTCAAGAAAAAAAGCCAGTCTGTTACAGAAACATAACTTCATGTGGTAATGTCTTTGATCCAAACTATAATACTACTTTAGTGACTTTTAGTTCAGCACCTTTAGTGTGCTCTTGTTTTGTGTGTATTTCCTGGGACAACATGATGGATATGGACAATTGGAATGGAATCTGAAACTGTAACTTCTAATTGGCATTTTGGTTCTTTGGGAATACAGTAACTGGAATTTTAGCATAATTTCTGAGCAGAATATTTACTCGGTGTATGAGGAAATTAATGATTATTTGAACTGAACTTTGTCCCTATGCTTCAGAGTTGCATATAGCACTTAATAATTACTGATATGGCCATTAAATCAAGATGATTTAGGTAGCTGAAAGGGTATGTTTTCAATTCCTTCATTTAACCTGCTTTCAGCTGAGAAGGCATAATGTTGCTGACTTCAAACTGTAGTACATCCTTTTTTTTCAGATATTAAGATTGCAGTTAATAGATCATTTCTACTCTGTGAGGAGTATTTGACTAACCTTCTGGAAACAGCAGGTTCTCTAACGAGTAGCTCAGTTGCAGGGACAGGCACTTTGTAATTCCCTTGGCTTGCGGGCGCAGCTGTGGCGATGTCTGAGCACGTTGTGGTTTGGAGGAGCGTGGCTGCCTGCTGTGTTTCATGTGAAGATGGGTTCAGGCAATGTTTTTCACCTTGACTCGGTGTGAAACGGGCATGTGCTGCAGCTGTGCCACAGCAGTTGTGTTGCAGTTGGTGTGAACCGGGAGCCGGGAATGTGGAGAGCTGTATGAAGGAAAGGGAAGAAAGGACCAGGGATGGGAGGCAAACCCATGTGGGTTTGTGTGTCATGAGGATTAAGTGGGGAATGAAGATTATGTGCACTATTGCATTCTGCCTGATCTCATCACGCTGCAAACAGGAGGAACAGTGTGTGGCTGGTTTGAAATTCCTTTTCAGAACTCATGCTTTATTTAGGTCAGAAATAAATTTTCTTTCTATCCTAAGCTTAACCAGTTTATTGGTGTCAAGATCTAGACTCAAAACTATAATTTGCTGAAGATATTTTTCCCTATTCTAATTCTAAAAAGAAGGAGAAAGTGGGTGTACTTTGGAATTTAATTTGCAAAAAAATTCACAAGAATAAATGCTAGACTAAACCTTGATTTTTAGCTGTGTGATGCAGATTTATCTGCGACTGAAACTTATAACAAACGAGATTTATTGAAACTTTCAACTGCATCATAAGAAAATGAAGATTTCTCATTTGTTTCTGAAATCAGTTTGAGAAACAAAATGTATATTCCAAAAGTGTAGCATACAGTAAACAGTCAGAGACGATAAGGTAAATTGAGGGCAGCAGATTTGTATGTTTGGAATGAGCAATAATGTATTTCCGACCACTTCTTTTCTGTTTTGTTCCATATTTTAATCTGTAAATGTGCACTAAATGAAGAACACCCCCTCCTCCTATTATATATTATTTCAAAATTGTCATTATATTTTCAGCTGTTCCTGGTTCTCCAAATTGTTTAAATTGATGTAACCTTTCCTAAGCAAACAGTTGTTTACATCAGTTAGATCATCTTTCTGTTTTCTTTTCCACGTTAGTTTTTGACCCCATACTTCTGACAAACCAGTAGGACTAGATTTTTAAGAGAGAGCTTTTTGTTGTTTGTGCTAATTTAAACTAACAAATTTCTCAACACTGTGTGATTGACACTGGTCAGATTACTTTTTGGTGAGAAATGAAATTCTGTCACACTCTCATCTTTCCCCCTTCTCTCTTTTACAGGAAACCTGTGTGGTTATTTGGAAAAGAGATCAATGCTGTTTAACTTCCTATGAAAATCTAGCCTACTTACATGTGTGTTTATTCTGATTGGCTTCCAGACCGCTTGTACTGTGACTTTAGTAAACTGAATTATGTCCTCCTCCAAGGAAGGAAGTCTCTAGTCTGCTTGAGGAACAGTTTCCTTTTAAGGTGCTTTAATTTTTCTTAAAATTTCTTTGGGAAACATGTGAGTTTCTGTATGTTCTCAAAGGTTCTTAACTTAGATGCTGTTTTGAGTGATGCTATGGGATTGGTGGATTTTTTATGCCATGTTATTAGATGATACCTCTTTCTATCTCAATCTCTTTCTGTCAGAGAATTAGTCACACCAAGTGTGAGTTTTGTACTAATTTTGGTCTGTTCTTGTTTTTTTAATTGTAAATCATGAAGCATTTAGGAAAAAATATAAATAGGCACTGTTAGTTTGTCCAGAAAAATTTATGTCAATATTATTTGTTTGTGACACTCTGGAGAATTTGTTTTCTTAAATGACCACTCATAGAAGTGTTTGTATAGACTTTGGGGCCATAAAGAATGTGGAAAGGTTAGAGGTTTTAATCAGACTACTATCTGTCTGCAGTAATGAATTAACCTGCATCTCTTTATACACTAAAAACAAGGTTTATGTTTCAAGAGGTATCCAACTGTGGAATTAAACCCCTCATTCATTCTGATGAACCTGCAGTTTGTGTCTTGTCAGGCCAATGACCGTACACTTATTGTAACTATAGTATATGAACAGCAGAAAGAATACACTAGTTTTAAAGCTCTGTGTGCCAAAGTAACAACTAGTCCATTTATTGCTTCTGGATGGACTCTGAGGTTTTGCTTATTAGCCCCACTAGGAGACCCTCCCTCCCCCCCTGCTGCCTTCATTCTAGCTCAGAATAGAAAGAATATTATCATTGGCAACCTTACCAGCATTTCAGATACCTAGAGTTGAGTGACTTAGAGTGGCAGGAACTGATAAGCAGCTCTGGAGATATGCCAGCAAAAGATCTTCACCCCCCCACACTCTTCTTCTCCTCCCCAACCCCCCCATCTGCTGTCCCAGTGCTATCTCTGTGCTAGATAAAGGCTTTCTCCCACAGATTGATTATCTTCGTCCCTGGAGAGAAGCAGCAAAACCCATTAATTATTCCCATTTCCTTTGCCAGGGAAAGCAAGTGCAGTAGTCAGAAAAGCAATCTATTTCAAAATTTATTTTTAATACATTAATCCATCATATTATTTCAATAGGTTATTTACTTAATGTTCCATTTATTTCTAACTGACCTCTTTAATGTTGGCTTTTTTTAAACATTCATCAAAACATACCTAGTGATATTAAGTGGGTTTCATTCTTTCCTTACCATGTACATACAACCATTTTTGTGGTCACAGACCTGTGTTTGCCATTACTGAACATTACTGTAATCACAGTACCTCACTGCTAGGGATAGACTTCAGGGGAAAGTCAGTCAGTCTTTTTTATATATATAAAATTTGTTTGTTTGTTTGTTTTCTGAAACAAGGAATTGTTTCATAGAGAGAAATAAGGTTTATTGCTTTGTCATCAATTAAAATACAGAAGAAATATACTAAGACCCATTTTCTTTAAGGCTTTATAGAAGTCTTAGAATATTTTCCTTAGAAAAAATAGGCTATTTTCCTAATATGCCTTTGCACTTACAGGATGACAATATAAAATATGCTACGTTAGGAGTTGCCTTAGCTAACTGGCTGAAATGTTCATCAGTGAAGCAAAGTTTATGTTTATTTCTGTGGAGAGGGGAAAATGTGGCTACAGTTATTGTAATATGGTAATGTTGACCTTTTACTGACCTCTGTATCAGACTTCTTTACATGATCAAAATCAAAGCAAGCTTTGCAGCAACTGAGTGTGCTACTTATGCTGAGAACCTTTAGCCTGCTGCCAATGCTGCAGTCTAGGTGGAGGACGTTGCAGACCTATGCAGGTTATATATCTATTTATAATATATATATACATGCATCCATTCTTTCAGTAGGAAAAAATAACTTCTGATATACTTTTTTTTTTTTCCCTTTTGACCTTTTATTATGTCAAGATTAAGCTTATTTTTTGGTGGACCATGTTAAACCAAAAGATTGTTGGTGCTGTGAGACTTGACAGATGGGCAAGTGCAAACAACGGCCATAGAGTAGAGGAATGAATCTGTTGTATTTAATCTTGTTTTACTTATTTTATAGTGCTTTTAATACTTAGTTTGAAATAAGACTGAAACATGAAATCACTTCGGCCAACAGAACTTGCTGCTTGCTAAATTTTAAGAGTTTGTCAGCTTGTCTCCAAGAAACATGATGTGCTTCCATCTCTTCTACAAAAGCTACTGTAGAGATCGGAGAGCAACAGCTGGTAGCTCTCCACAGAACACAGTGGAAGCTGTAAGTTAACTTCAAAATGGCCACTATGGAGCTCCCAGAAACAGAGTTAGTGACTAGTAGTGACATTGCTGCTTTCCATCTCAGCTGTGAGGATGAGTTTTTCTGACCCACCCCTTGAGCTAGCCAAGAAGTTACAGCTGGAGCAACAGTAAGTGTAGAACATTACCTGGGCTTCAGATGGTGTGCTGCAGACCTTTTGTTTAACTTCTCATCACTGAGTTTTGGGGAGATGAAGATATTCCTAAAATACATGAGAAACCAGGCTATGTCAAAGTTTCAACAGCTGTCAAGGTGTGGTAGTGGGTTTTTTTCTCCAGTCTAGAGGTTGCATAGATTTTTATAATTTCCATTAATTCTGCATCCTTCTTTTTAAAAGTTGCCATTCTATAGCAGTTTTCATGCTTTTCCATGCAGAGTGTAGTTGGAAATTATTCAGGGCTGTGCTTACTCCTGTTGCAGAGAAAGCTGTACTGGAATAAACATCTTCAACCTCACAATGTTCAAGTTTGCCAAGGTGCTATTAGGCAGTGTTATGGCTTCATATTATTCTGGTAACTTTTTGTGGAAGTAGATGCCAAGAGAGGTATGTGTATTATGTATATGTTCTTTTTCTGATATTTAGTGGTTTACAGTATCATGTAGAGGTTATGTGATCTAACTGAACTGAGCAGGAACTTGAACTTACTGTGTGGTATTTAGTATTTTCTGAAGGTGGAACACAACTAAAGATTATTTTTTTTGCTTCTGTCTTTCTTGAGGGAATATTTTGAACATGCTTCAGCTTCTTTTGTTTAAATGGATGGTACATATTGTACTGCTTTCTGTGATCAGCAGAACTAGTGACGAGGAACGGCTCAGCTCATCCTGCCTACACAGCCATTCATTTTAATTAAAATTCATCTGACTCTCTCTGCTTTCTGTATGATTTGTATAAATGACTGACTTTAATTTGACCTCCTGGAGTGTGAAGGGGTTTCAGATTTCAGTTAGATGCTATAAGTTGCTGTATTTCCTGGAGTGTATGGACAGTGGGTAATGATGAACCATTTCTATTGGAGAAGCACCTGTGACAGAGTTGGGTGTGACAGGTCTCAGCTTTTTCACTGTTTTTCACATTTTACAACAATGTGTAAAAGGAAAATAATGGTAGATTTATTATAGCTATAAGGAGCTATCTGGCATGAAGACAGCCATTTATTATACCTACTATAATTATAAGCCTGAACTGGGATATAATTTTAGCAAAAGAGTCTTCTCCTTAGATCCTTTGGATGTGTTCTTTAGAGACTTGAAGTACTTTCTACTTAAGAATTTTTCAGTGACTGCTTGCTGCCAGTTTTCAGCCCTCCTGGAGACATTTTACTGACCTATCCTGTGTAGACTGTAGTGACCTTGAGGCTAAAGTGCAATGCCTGCTCTAAAAAGTCTGGGGAAAGGACTTAAGTTTAACTGAGACAGTGAGGAGAGAGTGATTGACAGGAGGTGAATGCCTTAAGGATTTGTCCAAGTTAGGGTAAGTAGGATAACTTTTTTTATTAAGGACTTAACAGAGGCGATTCAGTGAGCTAGGTCAGCTGAACATTGTCAAGTGAAGGCACAGAAATCAAAGTTTTGGCTTCAGACTGAAGCCTGTGAGTTACAAATAAAAATGCTCAGGAAGACGTAGAAGTGGAGAAAAGACTGTCATTGATGGTTGTTGAAAGGAGAAGGATACTAACATGAATACATCATTCCTTTCTTCTGGTAAAATAGTGAAGAGCTCTTAAAATGAATGCATTAAAAGGTGCACCCTATGTGAAGAGGCAGTGTCTTCTGTTTGTTAATGATTTCGTTTGCATGTTATAGTCCTGCCTTTGTCAGAAGCAAAACTAAAATTACAAGCTCATTTCCATTTTAAAGGGAGAGATAGAGGGCATAGAGACAAAGTTAAACTCTTGGGAGCTTACTGAAGACAGTGATTTGAAAAGCTGATTCCATAAAGAATAAGAGGTTGTGACTTTAGTCACCTAGCAACTGACTTGGTAGAAAAACAACAATTCTGGAAGGAATTATTTATTTTTTTTTTTTAAGAAATACTTTAAAGAAAAAACTTAAACAAATGACCGTAGTTTTTTACTCTCTATAAAGATATCTTGTAAAGTTTTTATTTTTTTTCCCTTTTAATCATAATTTCATTTGTTTAAATTATTTACTTCTTAGCTAGGTTTAGATGAATGAGAGGAAAAAAAAAAGGGAGCAGTTTTCCAGGTGACTGTCTTTAGAAATGAAGTAGAGGACTGCCCCTAATCAGAGAACAATAAGACTCACTGTTTGCTGTCAACATATGTAGCGCATACTATAATGAAGGTGAAAAGTACAGGAAAGAGGAATGTGCTGCACTTCAGATTTTCTTTGTGAAGTCAGCTGAACAGAGTTAAATTCAGCAGAGAAATGTGCTAAAGCTTAGCCGGGTGAAGTTGTTGAGAAATTCTGAAATCTTTCTCATACTGAAAGGAAACTCATAAAAGTGCTTGATACTTGAAGATGTGTGAATGCCACAAATACCAGCAAAAGAGTTCTAGGACACCACGTAGATGTTTGCACCCTTCAGGATTAAGAAAACCTATCTGCATGGAAGGAACATAGGGCAAAATCTAGACTGTGTAACTCAAACGTTTGTAAATGCGTGATGTGGTCAGAAGTGGAAGCATGGGTGCTCTTAAGATGACAGTAGTGAACCCTAGGCTGAATGGATGTAATGCCAGTCAAGAGATATGCCCTTGAATTAGTTCTTTAAGATAAGAAAGATCAAAACATCCAAGATTTGAAAATCCCTGGGATATTCTGGGATAGCCTCAGCAACAAACGGAGCCAAACAGTGCAATTCATCAGGTAACATCAGTCTTCTGCTGTTTTATTGAATTCTTTCCAACATGATCAACAAATGCTGTAAACATCTCTGAGCTGAACTTGGGAGAGTGACAAGGGTTGTCTTGAGGTGTAGCTCTGTAGGCTGTTGACCACAAGAAATGAAGCTCTCTGTGTTTGTTCTCCTAGTTCCTGCTGGGCTGTGATGATGCTGCATAGACGCAGTTGCTCTGGAGAGAGCTGCAGCCATGAAAGCAGGTTCCAGGTTTCTTAATATGCAAAACAGTGGCTGCTTGTTATCATCAAGGAAAGCTTTTGAGAGCAACTTGTTCAAACAGATTGCGTTTGTTTGCCCATGTGTACTACTGCCATATGCTGGAAAAGAAGTTTCCTTGTGTAGTAATCTCTGCTTTTTCAGTTAGATGTTTGGTTTATACTTTGGTGTTCAAATAATTTACCAGACACTTTAAAAAACTATTTGATAAATAGTTGTTCTTATTGCTCCCTAAACTGTACAGACACGGATGGGAATGTGTACCCCTGGTAAATACAGCACCTGTACTGTGAATACTAAGTGTCCAAAAGACAGAGTATGTTGACAAGCATGATGTCACCTAAAGGATTTTAATTGTCACAGAATGTTATTACCTGACTTGTTAGATTGTGAATGATGGTGAATTGAAAAGGAACCTGTGGCTGTTGAACAACAGTTAGCAGTATATACATGGAGAATATTTTGGTCAAATATTTTGAAGAGGTGTTTGGAATCTGCGAGCATATTTCAAATATAGTTTGAGTCTTAATTTTGAAGCAGTCAGAAATAGATGCAATATATATAAATATATTTATTTTTTTTTTTACATTTCTCTGATTATTTATTCTTTGGCTTAATCCGGTAGAACTTTTCATATCCTAGGGATATTTATTGTGGTGGTTTTCTTTGACTTTCTTAGCTGTAGCTCATCTCTGAGAGTGCTCCAGATTCCATGAGACATAAATAATAGTTAGAATGGTGTAAGGGAATGTCACTTCTGTGAACATTTTATTTTCCTCTGTTTTTGCCCTTTGCACCTGGAATCTGATTAACCACTTCCAGTCCGTAGAATTTGCCTTGTTGAGAGTTCTTCAGTTTATCTATCTTGACTACTTAAGACCAAATTGCATAAATAATTCTGTTAATTAGGAGCACCTAAGACAAATAGCCACAAAACACACTGCATGAGGTAAACATGTTCACCAACCTTTAAGAGAATTGTAAAATAGTGTCAGTTTTTCATTATTATTTATTTATTCCCCACACACATTCTTACATTCAGATATTTAAAACACCTGGCAGATTTTCCAGGTATTTTATTTGAAATGAAGAAAAGAGATTTAAATTCCTTTTTGTAGAATGTTTAGCTTCAGTATTTTAATTCAGGTGGACTTCTTTTTGGATAGAGAGAATACTGAAACTTATTCATCAATATAAAGGAAAGTTTTCTCCTTCTACAGAGAAAAAAGTGTTTTCATGTGCTGGTTTTACTTAGATATGAAGTGTTAACTGGAGGTTATAATTTGATCTACGTATTTACAATAGGCATTTAGATACAGTGGTGATGAATAGTGCATAGTAAGCACACATGTAAATGCTGGAATGCAGGCTTTAGACACTGTTCTCTGTTACTTTTTCTTTCCACTCTTTTTTCTTTCAGATTTTTTTTTGTTTTCTGTGGATCATCAGCAAAGGCTGACTTGCTGTTACTGTGTTTAGTTGGAGAAACCTCAGTTTTAATGGAATACTGGGGGAAGTACTACCTGACATCTTGGATTTGACAGAATGAGCAATGACAGGGTTGGAGGTGTCGGTGGTGATTTTTGCTTCTGTGAACAATAGAGGGTGATGCATTGGACTGGAGAGGTGCTGACAAGCACATAATTTGTGTATCTTTGCTCATATTTCCAGTTATGCTGAAGAAGAAAAGGTTGCTTTCGCTCCAAGTATTCTGTAGGGATTAATTTGTTTAATGTGTGCGTAGTTCCGTAGCTCTAAAAAGCTCATGTGACGTGGAAGATCCCCACCATTTTAGTCCTCTCAGTTGACATGGTGCAGAATAGAATGGATATGGAATTCATTTGTTGTTGTTCATTAAAATCATCTGCTTTGAGAGAGTTTTTTTCCTGGGCTTATGAAAAATCATCTGTAATTTAACTAACTGCAGTGCTTGACACTGTTTTGCTAAGATTTCTCTAGTACCATCTCCTTTTTTTGTCCACTAACGCATTCTCTTAACAATATGTGAGTTAAGTGCCTGCAATCTTCTTTACCCTTTCCAAAGATATATTTTAGTACTTGGTGCATTTGGCAATTTATAACCTAAAGCCAACCATAGCTATCGTCAGCTGTGAATGTCACGGAGGGTCTTACCCAAACAAGCAAGAGACAAAAGGAACTTTAGTGCTTTGAGATTCACCTGGTTCAATGTTTCCAGTTAATGTAAAGTAGCCATGTGCACTTTTGATGAAGAAAATGCCAAATCCTTAATTTGGATAGGTTTATCCAGAAACTCTCTACTGAAAAGATAACTGACTTGGAGGGTAATTGGATTTATGACTCTCTTTTAAAAAACTGAAATATATTTCATCTGTCCAGCATTGTAATAATACCATAACAGTGAGGATTATGGGATAACAGGCTCACTTAACTCCTGTGCTCTGTTGCTGGACTGACCAGCTATTATAGTGACTTAGTCTGTTGGGTTAAATCAGAAGATGCCAGATGCAATTACAGTTTTACCAGCATGGGTGGAAAACCCAGTTGAAGTGCAATAATTTCTATATGTTTTTGTTTTATAATTATGTGCAAGATATCATGCCATGGTCTTATCCACACCAAAACTTTTTTGTGCATTTTGTAAAGCATCAGGTTATCTGTAGATGCACAAGAAAGGCATTAAATTTAACAGATTGTGACAGCTGCTACCCTCTCGTGTATGGATTGTCTATAAATTTATATATATGTGAGCCTTTGCTGTTCAAATACATCACTATCTTTGTCTACTCCATTATACACTTTGATAATGTTACTTTTTTTCACTTTTATTTGAAGATCTTTTTCTTCCTAGGCAGAAACTGTAGAGGCCAGCAAAAGGTGCCCACCAGGAGAAAGAATCTATATTTTTATTGGTGTGTTATTCCTACAACTATTAAAAGTTTAATTTCCAGAGCTAGCATAAAATTAAAGATGCTTAAATAGGCTACCATTTATAATATCTTATTGTTTGATGTGGCTTCAGCATAGTTAATTCATATTAATTGATAGTAATATTAATATTAATGCAGTCAGTAATTTATATGACCATTCTTAGCAAAAAGCAGAAAGACTTGTCTAGATATTATTCTTGCTCTTTTTTTTGGTGTGTTTTGTTTTGTAAAGCTGATAAATTACGTATTTAATCAGCTAGATTATTCTTGGAAATCAGAACTTTGCTTGTCTTTCATATGTTTTAGGAAAGCAGTGCTTGCTCCACTAAACATTTTCCTACTTAAGTGTTTTGTGTTTTTCTGTAATGTTATGTTCTGGTTTCCTAAGTTGACTTGGCCATCACTATGACGACTACAGCTGATTTAGGTAATTTGTCATTTCAAACCACAGCAATCTTTGTGCTGCAGAGAGGCTGGTCCTTTCTTATTGTGGCTGTTCACAAAGCATCACTCAGTCTTCCCCAGATGGAAATCACATAGATATAGATTTATCCCTTCACTAAGTTTAAACATACTGGCTCCAGATCCTGTGTACAGGAGCACTATCACTTCCCTACTCCTGCTGGTCACCCCATTTCTGAACAAGCCAGGATGCTGTTGGCCTTCTCAGCCCCCTGGGCACACTGCTGGCTCATGTTCAGATGTCTGACCACCAGCACCCTCCCCAGCCTGTAGCCTTGCCTGGGGTTATTGTGACCCAAGTGCATTACCAGGCATTTGGCTTTGTTAAACCTCATCCCACTGACCTCAGCCCATTGCTCCAGCCTGTCCAGTTCCCTCTGCAAAGCCTTCCTACCCTCAAGCAGGTCAACATTCCCACTTAATTTTGTGTCATCTGCAAATTTACTGAGGGTGTATTCAATTCCCTCATTAATAAGGACCTCTTCTCAGTCTTCTCCAGGCTAATCAGCCCCAGGTCTTTCAGTCTTTCCTTGTCAGAGAGATGTTCCAGTCCCCTCATTTTTGTAGTACACCGCTGGGCTCTCTCCATTTGTTCCTTCAGCTGGGGAGTCAAGAAGTGGTCACAACACTCCACTTGTGGCCTGACTAGGGCAGAATAGAAGGGGAGGGGAACCTCCTGCAACCTGCTGGTCATGCTTTTAATGCACCCTGGGAGACATTGACCTTCTTGGCCAAAAGAGCACATTGCTGGCTCATGGTGAATTTGTCCACCAGGACACACAGGTGATCCTCTGCAGTAGTGCTTTCTAGCAAGTCAAGCCCTAACCTGTACTGGTGCACACATCTGCCTTTCCTCTCTTGTTTTTGCTGGAACCTCTTTCCCTTTGCAAGCTCAAGTCATATCTTGTGCATGCTGAGACATACAGGCTGGTTTTTTGATGATACTTTTTGGAATTAGATAATGTTCAAACAGAAGTATTTCAGGGTGAAAAGCCAATATTTTATCAGGAAAAATAATGAGTATAGAGGGGTTTTTTTATTTCCCAGGCTTCTGACAAGGATTACAGTTAGAGGATTTAAATTGTGACAGCCTCTATTTTGCTCACATTAATTTTAGTTGTGCATTTCCTTCCTTCATTATCAATGAAATTGGAGGGGGGGGCTTTGCTGCATTTAGTTTAGGTACTTCTTGGTATTTCACAGCTTGTCATTTCAGTGTCAAATATTTACTTGTGTCATGTTTGACTATAGTGCCAGTCTTTGTGTGTAATTTGTGTTTGTGTGTAATTTGCCCCTGATTCTTTGATGCTGTCAGACTGTGTAATCTGCTCTGTGGCTTCCCACCACTCTTGCTTTACCCTTCAGCCTGCAGATTATTTGCTGTCATTCAATTTGCTTCACTGGCATGTCAAGAAGTTAAGACTATGGAGTGTTTGTGCTCTACATATGCAGTACCTTAAGGAAACTAGCCAGAACTTGGCAAGTTTGTGAAAAGAAAATGTTTAATTTGTAAGTAAAGAATAATTTTTAGCTTTATAATCATCAGGTTTTCAAGATTGCAAAAATCAGAGTTTAAAAATGCAACATCTGAGCTATTAATGCAAATTGGGTTGTTGTCCATGTCTGGATTTTTGGGAGGAGAATTTGGGAATGTTTTCAGTGATTATATATGTCAATATATGTCTTCCATTTTTGTCCATCCTGTAGGTTCAGTTTTTTCATTCAGTTTTTCATTTATTAAATGTGGAATGGTGTCAATATTTGTGTGCCTGTCCTTGGGTATTAAATCATGCATTTAGACACTGAAGGGATAGCCCACTTAAGTATCTAGTTTTCTGCATCAGATTTGATCTGTTTGGATATAATGGTGAAAATGGTTGCTTGCAATGACAGTGCATTTGTAAGTATTTGAGGAACAATTAAATATAGATGGAGATGTTAAAGATAGCTTGAATCCTAAACCAACTTAATGATTCAATATTCAGCATGATCCTGGGTTGGTTTTGTTTGAGAGTGTTCCATATCTGTAGGTTTATTACTTGTTGCTGTGAATTCTGAATGACTTTCAGTCATCACCAGAATGTTTATTAGTTCTGTACTTTTTTTTGGGTGGGGATGCCTTCTGAATTTTTTTTTTTTTTTTTTTTCTGTGTCTGTGCTTATTTCAATGCAGCTCTTAAATTCAGAAAGTTTTCTAAGAATGTTAGGGTTATGTTCAAGTTAAATGTGCTGAGTTTTTCCAGGTCCTGAGTCCACCTAGTGTGATCACAGGCAAATTGCTTACCAGGAACAGTCCAGGATCTCTCACTAGATCTTTCCCCTGAGAAGAGTGTTTTCAGTGTTTTAATGTCTTCCAGCAAATGAAATTAATTTAATTACAATCCTACAGATCTTCACTAAGACGACCACGAGTCTTTGCTGTCAGACTGAATCTTCATGTCAGCTAAGTTTCTTTTGTTTAATGCTTCCTGGTGTTTAAACATTTCTCTCTCGTGTGTTTCCTCATTTCTAGTGGGTGACTGTTAAAGGTGAATGTCCATTTGTTGATGCTGTCATTGTAACTGTAAGACCTATTGTCTGTTATATTTTTGGCCCAGTTAGAACAGTCTGTCTCATGATTCAGGACAAGAATTTTACCCTTTAACCTTAACAATTTATCTTTAAACTATATGTAAAACCATGGCACAATAGCCATACAAAATAGAACCATTGTGAACAGCATTTGAGTGTCATGTTTAATTTCAAGGCCAGAAGAAAGCATGTGCTGCCATCCATCAAGATCTGGATAGACTGGTGAGCTGGACAGAGAGAAACATGATGAAGTATCAGCAAGGGCAAATGTAGAGTCCTACACCTTGGGAGGAACAGCACTATGCACCAGTACAGGTTAGGTGTTGACCTGCTGGAAAGCAGGTGCATGGAGAGGAACCTTGGAGTTCTGGTGGTCAGTAAGTTACCCACGGGACAACAGTGTGCCCTCATGGCCAAGAAGGTCAATTCTGGGGTGCACAGAGTATGGCCATCAGGTCAAAGGAAGTTCTCCTCCCCCTCTGCCCTAGTGAGACCACAGCTGGAATATTGCATTCAGTTCTGGGCTCCCCAGTTCAAGAGAAACAGGGAAATAGTAGAGAGCTGTGAGGATGATTGAGGACCTGGAACATCTCTCTGATGAGGAAAGGCTGAGAGCCCTGTGGGTGTTCATCTATATACCCTATGGGTATAATTTATGGCTATGTACATGGATAAAACTTTTTGTTAGAATCCAAGAACTCTCGATTTGCTGCATACCAGCATCTTTACCAGAATGCTGTATTTTGCACTCTGTACTCCAGAATCTGAAAGTTAAGCAAACTGATTTCCCTCAGTAACAAACTGCCAGATATTGGCTTAAAACCAGCTCCTGTATTCACCCAGAAGGAACTAGAAAAAGCATATTCTTGTTGGGCTTGTTTAGTAGCTGCTGCAATGATATGTAACGTGCATTAATTTCAGGGTTTTTTATATATGTTCTAGACAGATACTGCATATTTTAAAATCTTTTTACCTTAGGAGGAATTTCAGTGAATTCTAATGATTTATATTATAAATTAATTGTTGATAATAAATAATTACTTTCCTTCTCCATAGAAATCCAACTGCACAGACTGAAATGCACTAAGAGATTTATAATGCTTTTGAAAAGAGATTTTCCTGTCTTGCTAAATGTTGAATGATACTCTTTTTCCAAATTTGCCCTTGTCCTCTTAAAAAGTCTGCTGAAGTTGGCCATCACTCTTTACTGTTCAAGAAATGCATTATTAATGCACAGAAGGCCAAATGCATTCGAGTGGATTTAATTTGTAGACAAAAAACTGGCAAGGTATAGTTTTATTTATTTAAAATTGCATGTTCATAAAAAGCCCTACATTTGTGGCAATGTGTTATATTCACTCTATAAATTGAAAATAGTTAAAGTGTAGCTGATTTTCCTTTCTTATCAAAATAAGCCACCAAAACAAAAACAAAAAAGCTTAGTTGTACATTCAAAACATCTGAAGACAGTTAGAATCCAAAACTTGAAATAAATCATAAATACTGTTTCTTCAAAATGATTTTCAAAAATTGAGGGGACCCAAGTATTTAAAGGAATACACAGAATGGAAATTCCACTTAGAAATTCATTTTGTTCCAAAGGATTGAAATTCAGTTCCAGTGGAGATCTGAGGTTGTGGTTTGTGTGCAGTATGAATGATTGTGCCATTGATAGAAATGTTTGCCTTAAGGATAACTGGTAATTAAAAAAAGTTTTAGTTTTTTTTTTTTTTATGAATACAGATGGAATTCTGTCTTTGTTCATAGCAACAGTTTTGCTGTCTTTTTTATTTCCCTCAGAATGAGACTACAGCCTTTCTTACACTAGGGAGGATCTGAGAATGCTAAGAAATTCAGGATAGTCAAAAAAATATTCCATGGTATTTAATAAATTATTTGTAATTTATGTACAAGTGATAGAGGACTCTAGGCTGTAAATTCAGAAGTTAGATGCATGTGTGCAAAATGTGGGCAGTAAGCAGATTTCTCTGATTAAAAATTGAGTGCCAAACATTGCTTAAATAGTTAGAGCTCTATCCCACTGCTGAAAAAGGTGAGATGGTGAATCTAGAGCATCTTGACAGATCCACTTACAGATACTTTTAGAAATTAACTGTGTTGCAGTGGTGCTGTTTCCTGAAACTTCTATTGGGCCATATATCTGAGCAAAGAACAAGGTCTGTGGTGTTAAAAGGTCTGTAAATACCATCTGTGCTATTTTATATTTGGGGTTTTGTTGTGGTTTTTCTTTGTTTAATAGAGAATAATGATATGAGCAGGTGAAGAGAGACTATGGATAGTTCTGACTATCAGTCTAAATAATTACAAACCTTTGTGAAGTTTGACAGGGCTAACTTTACTAATTTGAAGACTGATGTCCTTGTACTTTCAGCTTGTGAACAGGTTAGGAAAAATAAATTCTCTGTTGCTGTTGGCCATTGGTGACTGGTGTTAATCATAAAATGTCTGTCTTGGCTTTTATAAATTCAAAGAAAAATCAAGGCAAAGTTATCATATCTGAGATGCTTAACTAGAGTGTGTTGTTCTGAGTTACACAGTCATTTGCTTCAAAATTATGTTCAACAGTTTTGGTTCTCTACAAGCTGTTAATTGACTTCAGGACACTGTTCTTCAACTAAAATGGATGGAGATGGTAACTGGGACTTTTCTCCATTATCTCTGTCTGGTCAAACTAGAATGGTTGCTATCTTTAGGTCTAGAAAGAAGGAGGTGTCTCTTTCTCCTAGTGAGAGAGAAAAGAACAGATGATTTGGATAAAGCTGAAGCATATGTTTTATTTTCTTCTTTTTTTTTTTTTTTCTCTCAACCTATCCAGGGGAGATTTGCTTTATATAACTTCAAAATACTAGTGCATGCCTGAAGATAAGAACATGTGAGAAAATATTTAAGTAATTTAGATTAATTCAACTTGGTTAGACCCAATGAAAGTACTTTCTTTACTGTTGAAGGAATTCTTTGAAGTAATGTATGGTTTACTGCCATTTGACATAGAGAATTTGTTAGAAGGAAAAATTTCCCAGAGAGCTGGATGGTGTGTGTGGGAGGGAAGCAATATTGCTTTTCTTTGTAGGAGGGTAAAGAGAGCCTAACTGGTTTTTTAAAAAAATTTTTTGACGGTACATAGAGGAAGATTTCATGAAATAATTGACAGGTTTTACTGAGAACCCATTGACTTTATGGATTTGAAAAGCTATTTGGCATACCAAAGAAGGGAAACACCCAAATGTGATTTCAGGGGCATCTGACATGGTCAAATATGACACTTGAATGTGAAAAAATCTGATCTAGTGAAAGGAATGCAAACCAATTAACCATTTTCAGGGAACAGCTAGTTTTAAAGATTGTTCATTATTAGCAGTTATTCAATATCTAAGTGGAATGGATCACTCAAGAATATGTTCTAGGCTTTCTCTGCAATTCTTTATTAATAGGTTGTTACTAGACAAGAAAAACAGTCTGTTAAACTTTTAGTTCTTCTAGGGTAGATGGGGATGCACTATCCCCAAGAGGATACTGACGTTAAAACTGATGTGTAAAAATAGGTAAAATTAATCAAAAACATTACAGAACAAATTAAAAAGGAAATGTATGAATTAGTAATAAAACCGAAAAAGTACAAATGTAAAGTAAAAGATCATTAGGTTCATAAGCAGAGAGGAAACTAAGGTTAGGGTAGGGTGTAGGATTATAGTGGCTCTGAACGTGTCAGTGTGGTGTCTGATACAATTTTAAATCTGAGATGTTTGGAGTTAGTTATCCTTTGTAACATGCACCAGCACTGAACTCACCCTCAGAGCACATGAAGCACAAGAATCTTCTAATTTTGCACATTGCCCCTTAAAAAAGTGGATGAGAAAGGAAAGCAAAGGAAGAATGGTGTATAGGGAAGAATAAAATATTGGGGGACAGTGATCTATGGGGAGGAAAAAAAACCCCAAACCCTGAAGGAAGTGGGAAACTATCAGCTGGCAACATGACTCTTTTAATGCAAGGTTTCTGAAGAAAGGATGGTGGTGATGGGTTGTTCTCTGTGATCCAGGAAGCATATCACAGAAAGAAAGTCACCATCAGATCAGATTGCAACAAAGATTTAAATGGGGTAGTGGTGGGGAGGGAGCTGAACTGCACTTGAAGAGCTGAAGTGCTGGAGTGGGCGGTCTGTGGAGGCTGTGTGAAGGATGGTAAATGGGATTGAAGACACATCAGCAGCAGTGCTCTTGAAGTCTGCTATATTCTACCCAAGCTGTGGGAAAGGACTCTGAGGTTCCTTCCAGCCTGTTGGCTTTTTCAGGTAAGCAAACCCTACATCGCATTCCCTGGGTAGCCCCTGTGACTCACGTGTCCCTAGTGGAAGGAGTTAAGTAAAATGAAAGGTAATATTCCCCAGTGAAGAGTAACCATCTGTTTCCCCAGTGTGAAAAGACTGGTCTCAACAAGTATGGTCATTGTGTGCCTTCTTGTAATGTCTTTGCATGGGCGTAATAGGAAAATATTTAGGCGTACTCTGAAATATACCCATTGGGATCTAGAATGTTAGTATAAATTAGTATGAATGTCAGATTTAAATGGATTTTTTTCCAGATATTAGAATGACAAAAGGTGACTCTCCATCTTTAGAGCTTGGCATTTAAGCACTAAATAACTTTCAGACCCCTTTGGTCATCTAAAAGCTTAACAGCTTCACTTTTTATTTATATGCCTCCGTTGGTGTTTTGTTTTTTGTTTGGTTTTTTTTTTTGTAGACTCATTGAACCTATTAAGAATATATTAGATTTCATGAGGGAAGGGGAATAGTATAATTGGGTATCACCTATCTAAACCACAGTATCAAAGCAAACTGTGATGCCTTCTGGTTATGAAAATTAGTCTGAGTAATAAAAAGGTTATTAACCAAAGAAAAGCAAGATGAATTATTTTTTATGCAAGTCTTTTCAAATGAGGTCTGTTAACAACTTCAAAATCTTTGTTGGACTTGCCACATTTCATTTGCCCTCCCTCATGCAAACTAGCAGAGCAAGTTGGTGGGTTTTGTGTTTGGTTTTGGTTTGTTTTTTGTTTTTTTTTTCTCTTCACTCTGGTTTATTTCAGAAAGCTGCACAGTTCTGCTTGTGATCAGAGCATTTATTTTTTTTTCAGGAATGTTTAAACAAATATGCAGTTCTTTCCATTAGCCTATGCTCGTATATTTATGATCTGTGTTAAAGTGGCTGCTTAAATCACTTCTTGCTGCAATATACTAATAAAGTCAAACAAGAATTAATTAGCCTAACAACCCAAAGTAAACTATTAAAGTTACCCTTATGTTAACTACTTTCACATTAAAATCTCCCATGGCCTTTTGTCTTTTGTGCTTTAGGACAAAGTGAAAATTCTATTTTCAGAGATCTTGTTAAATTAAGCATAATCCTGACTGTGTGGTTAATCTAAATTAAATAAAATTAGGAAGAAGAAGCAACAAAGGAGGGAAGAGATAGTAAATGTGTTGTTATTTTGAGTTATTCTTAAGGATTTCAGTTTGGAGTGGTTGACAAAGGCAATGATTGATAAAATGTTAACAAATTGCTAAGTACAGAATAAGAACTTGCTAATAATAAAGACATATCTAAAATTTGAAGAAAATATTTGAAAGATATTAAGGGTACATGTCCAAACAGTTACTATGTTAACAGGACTGACAGCTATTTCCTTGGATTTATTATAATTCTGACAATATCTTTGAGTTCCTGACCATTACTGAGACAGCCATGCAAGAACTGGCCCTTGCTCCTCACACTTTTGTAATCCTGTTTCCTAGAACATCCTTATGGCTAAGCTCAGGAAGTGTGGGTTAGAAGATGGGACAGTGAGATGGGTTGAGAACTGGCTAAATAACAGAGCTCAGAGGGTTGTGATCAGTGCAACAGAGTCCAGCTGGTGACCTGTAACTAGTGAAGTTTCCCAGGGGTCAGTACTGGGTCCAGTCTTATTCAACATCTTCATCAGTGACCTGGATGAAGGGATAGAATGCACCCTCAGCAAGTTTGCTGATGCTACAGAGCTGGGAGGAGTGGCTGATAAACTGGAAGGCTGTGCTGCCATCCAGTGAGATCTGGCCAGACTGGAGAGCTGGGCAAAGGCCAACCTAATGAAGCTCAGTATGGGCAAGGGTGGAGTCTGGGATCTGAGGAGGAATAACACTGTTTAGCCTGGAGAAGACTGAGAGGGGATCTTATTAATGTTTAGAAATATCTAGTGGGTATCAAGTAGAAGGGGCCAGTCTCAGTTGTGCCCTGTGACAGGACAAAAAGTAATGGTCACAAAGTGGAATAAAGGGTTTCAGCTCAACATGAGGAAAAACATCTTTCCTGTGAGGGTGACAGAGCCCTGGAACAGGGTGCCCAGAGAGGTTATGGAGTCTCCTTCCCTGGAGACTTTCAAAACCCATCGGAATATGTTCCTGTGTGGCCTGTCCTGTGTATTCCTGTACTGGGAGAGGGGTTGGACTCAGTGTTCTCAAGAGGTGCCTTCCAAACCTTACTATTCTCTGAAATAATTCATAAAAGATTCTTGTAGCAAATCCTGGCAGACAGTGACTTCTCAGGTTGTTCACTTGACCTTAACCCATGGAGAAAATTCAAGAGCAAGATCACAAATCACACAGAGGACTCAGTTTTGGGTTCTTAGATGGCTCAATGCTGGGTTAAGAGGTCAACCTACATAAATAAAACATTCTACTTTTTCTTTTAAATAGGTGAAAATATATATATAAAAACCTCCCTTTCTGTTTGTGGATTATTCTTGTCCTTTAGAATTCTCTGAAGCAGCAATCTCGAAACACTTATCATTTTTAGGCTTTATTTTTTGTTTGTTTTGGGTTTTTTTCTTGAACTTTTAGATGTTTCCCAAAGGAGGGAGCTAACAGAGGCCTTCATTGTTTGGCTAGGGTGAGAGATAACAGTTTAAAAAGACTCCAACCAGTGAAACAATGAAAATAATTTAAAAATCAGTCTGCAGTGCTGTAGAATGCAGTTGGGTGCTGTCTCTGGGTCTAACCTCCCCTTTATTCATAGATTCATAGATA
>JAOEGS010008784.1:123062-155783 GCA_025447755.1 Corythornis vintsioides | reverse complement strand
ACACAAAAAGTGATTAAACTTTATTTATTATAAATAATATGCAAACATAAAAAAAAAAACTCTCTTTTAACGAAAACCCTCTTTTTTTTTTTTTTTTTAATAACATCAAAATATTTTTTTAGACCTGCATAAAATTACTTAGACCTCAGCGGACATTTTATCCTTTCAAAAATATATTTTTCGCCGCCGAAATGTTTACCGAGTGACCCTGGTGGTTTTGTTGCTTTCTAATAACCAGAAATATCACACATCTCCTGCTGTTACAGCAGTCCTCACGTAAGCACTATTTTGACGAAAAGCCACAGTTCGGAAGAAGCGCAATGCTTTGCAGACCAAGGAAGAAGAAAGAGAAGGTTAAGAAGAGGACGAGCACCGCGGGCACACAGTAGTGTCTAGGCCTCGCACCACCACGCGTGGAAACGACTCCGCTATTTACAAGCTCCAGTATACCTCGCCAAGGCTAAGCCCGAAAAAATTACGGCCGAATTATAATGCAGCAGAATTTTGAAAACTAACCACTCTATTTTTAATTACACCACCACCCCCTCCCCCCCAACCCCTCACTAACAAACACGATCAGAAAAACAAACGGTAGATCAGACCTTGCCAGAAGCACCCGGCCCAGCCCCCCTACGCCCAGCGCAGCTCCGATGGGGAAGCTCCCACACTTACTCTGCCTTCTCATCGTAAGACGGCTCCTACACTTATACACACAGAGCAAGGCTGCTAGTTCCCCGGTGCCAACGGTTTGGGCACAGAGGAGAGACAGGAGAGCGCAGGTGCAGGCGGCGGGAACGGAGCGGGGCAGCAAGGCCGGGGCACGGGCGTATCTGCGGCGACGGCCGAACGGAGCCTCCCTAGATGTCTATGCGGGAGTGCAGGGCGCTGTGTTTGCTGTCGTGCTCCCAGTAGGAACAGTGCATCATGGATAGCTCGGCGGGCTGGCGGGCGCAGGCGAACTGGAGGCCGGCTCCGTTAGCGGCCGGGGCCGCAGGAGGCGCAGGGCTGGCCGGGCTGAGCTGCTGGGGGTGGTGGGCATGTGGGTGATGGTGGTGCCCCATGCCGTTGTAGGAGTTCACCATGCTGGGCAGCGCCATGCTCTGCACCCGCGAGTAAGGGCTGTAGGACGCCGGGCCCGAGAGTCCTTTCACATTGACGGGGCTTACGTTCCCCCCAGACATTTGGCAGGAGGCGTAGGGCATGGGTGCAGGGGGCTGCGCCAGCGGCCACGAGTTGTTCATGAAGGTGGACTGCAAGTACTTGGGCGGGGAAAGGTAGCCGTAGCTGTCGGGGCTGAAGAGAGTCTTCCCGGGCTGGAAGTGGGGCGGGGGAGGCCGGAAGGGCCGCTTCATCCTTCGTCTCCTGCGGTAGTTGCCTTTCTCGAACATGTCCTCGCAGGCGGGGTCCAGGGTCCAGTAGTTGCCCTTGCGTTCACCGCCGCCCTCCCGGGGCACCTTGATGAAGCACTCGTTGAGGCTGAGGTTGTGGCGGATGCTGTTCTGCCATCCCTTCTTGTTCTTCTCGTAGAAAGGGAACTTGCTTATGATGTACTGGTAGATCCCGGACAGTGTGAGCCTCTTCTCCGCGCTCTCCCGGATGGCCATGGCGATGAGGGCCACGTACGAATAGGGGGGTTTCTGAGAAGGGTCCGGCTTCTCGGGCCCCTTGTCGGCGCTCAGCTCCTCCTTGCCCCGCTCTGTTTCCTTGCTGCTGCTGGTGTCATGAGCCAGCAGCGCCACTGTGTCCTCCTCGCCGTCCGGGTAGCTGCTCATCATGGTGCTCCACGTCCGCCGTCGCGCCGCCCGGGGCGCGGTGCGGAACGCTGCCCGGTGCACGGAGCCCGGTTCTGCCGGCCGTGTCGCCCGGCTCTCGCCGAGATCGGGACCTGGGCCGATCCCGGAGTCGAAACCGAAGTCGGGACTGGGATGAACTTCAGGAGGCACCTCTCGCGGAGCCGCTGGTTCGTGAAGCACGGCGGCGTCCCTGCCCCCGCAGGCTCCGCTCCCCTCTGCCGCGGCGGCCGGACTCTTTTCTGATTTGTATGGGCCCGGTCGAGTTCCGCTTTCGTCAGGATCCCTCTCCCCTATCGCTGCCGAGCCGCTGGGCACGGCCGAGTTCACGCCGCAGTCACGGCGCCCCGCTCAGACCCGCGAACACGCGGCCCGACGTGGCCCCGCGGAGCGGCGCGGTACGGAACCGCCCTGGCTCGGCCGCGCCGCCGGGGGGGGGGCAGGAGGTGGGATGGGTCCGAGGGGTGCGGAGTGAGCCTCCGCAGTCCGCGCGGGATTCCCGGCGAGGCCCGCGGCGTTAACCTCCCCACCCGCCCTGCGAGGGGCCGCGCTGAAGGCGGTGGGTGCGAGGGGGTGTGCCAGCAGCCGCCGTGCTCTTTCCTGCCCTGACGGCTGTCACTCGTCCAGCCGTACACGCGGTCGCGTTTATTTGTCTTGACCCCGGTCCCACCGACCGATCTCGCCCGGGGAGCGCGAGGAAACTTTGCCGCTCCTTGCAAGTCTGTTCTTGCAGCCCTTATTTGCAGGAGGCTGAGAGCAAGAGGTATCGGGTCTTTCCTTCTCCCTCCCCGCAAAGTAAGCGCAGTCATGCAGTGCGGCTGCAGGGCTGAAAGTCATCCCGGGGGTCGGGACAGCGTGGCGAAGCGGGGTGCACCCACTGAGCACCTTTACCGCTCGTATCTGGAGACCTCTAGCTTATTTCACACGTTTCCTAGAGAAGCATAAGTGGAACCGACATTTCCCTTATCATTCCCTTTTTCTGCCTTCAGCTAGAGCCTCCTTGAGCAGCAAAAAGGCAGTTTCTGATGGCTCGAACACAAGATGCGTTGTGTAATAACAAATCATTAACATGGAGCTGATCTGATTGATGGTGGGTACAGAAGAGGGGCGGTGGACAGATGATGCTTTGCACTATTTTCTAATGGAGCTTTCATCCCGGTCCCCGGAAGCGAAGCAGACTGGTCCCGTTTATCCCCCTGAGCTCTTCCACCAGACAACACGGTCCTCGGCAGCCGCCGAAGCCAGGCCAAGCTCCGCGGGGCCGGGGCCACCTGCACTCCCCAATCTCTACCCCCTTCGGGTCCCAGCGCTGACTTTCCGACTCTGTTCCGGGGATTTATCGCATAGACCTGACCTCCTCTCCAGTACTCCCGCACAACTTGTTGTTTTCCCTACCGAGCTGCCTAGAAACAACACTCAGAGGAGCTACACGTACACCTCGACACCCGCAGCACTCTGGGCCAGCAGGTCATGGGCCTTAGACCCGCTTCTGCCTCGAACGTGAAGCGCTGTTCCCCGCCCCACGTGCGATATCAGTTTTCCTAACCACAGGCATTCCCGGCCGACTGGCAGCTGTCGAACTGCATGCTCGGTGCAATCGGCCTCTTCCGTCGGGGTGGCCCGGGGCTTCGGCATCCACATGCATGGATCTCTAGTTTCTGCCGAGCTCCGGGGCACACGGGTCCCTGCTCCCCTCCCCCGGGAAAGACTGTATGTGAGTCACTGCAATAGAAGACGTAACCGACAAATAAAATAACCTTTCTGGAAGCTATAATATTTATATATATTATAATATTTCTCAGTTAAAATACGTTTCTTCAACTTCGCCTATATAAGGAATCCCTTATTTCCAAACAGCAGAGAACCCCATATCTTTAACCCTGGACGGCATAAATTCAGCCACAGAAACGAGGCCCCTAGATTTCTGCACACAGCCGCGGAACAGCACATGCCCCTCGCCAACCTCGCTTGTCTCTCACACAGACAAACGAAGCAGCGGAGGGATGAGGCCCGCAGAGGAGACGCTCTGCGACGTTTTCCTCTCCGTCCGTCGGCGGCGGCTCCGCAGCATCTGGCTCCACGCAAAGAGGTGAAGCAGCCGGAGCCAGCTGTGCCCCGCCGGGGCTGCCGGGCTTCCCAGGGCTGGGGTTGGCTTCTTTTTGCTGGCCACCCATACTGCTCCCACTGTTCCCCCTCGCAGTCATTTCCACGGCGAGGGTCGGTGCAAGTGTAACAGCACTGCTGCGTGTCATCACCTCCGCCAAATGGCAGATTCCTCCCTAAGCCAGGCGCGCAGCTCCTTACCGGGGCTTGCTCGCTTGCAGAGGACATTTGACATCGGAGGGGCTTGTTTGGGTTTTTTGACGGCCCCACCAAGAGGGATTTCGGATTAACGCCAGTGCAGAAGCTCAGTCCAGCGCTGGGAGCGGCGATAGGGCCGAGAAGCGGCAAAGGTGAGCGCCCAGTACCGCGTGCGGCTACTTGACACAAGGACGGGCAGGCGCTGTCAGGCTCTCCCTTCTCCCCGGTGCTAATCAAACCCTTTTTAGTACATTTAAAAAAACCAACCAAACAGAAAAACCAAAAACCACTTGAAAGCGTAGGAGCGCTTTTTTTTTCCTCTCCAGCATTTAAACGGAGAGCTGAGGTCTTATCGTCACTCACAGAAATGTCGCAGTGAGAAGAATGCAATTAACAGGGACGTGCAGCGAGCCGAGGAGTGCGGATAGCCCTTCCTTGGTGAAAGAATGGGGGATCCCACCACGACCTCGGAGAGTGGCCCGACCCAACATTGGCGGTCCGCCGGTGCTCCCGAGCAAGCCCGACGTTCCCGGGACCCGGGCAGGAGTCTAACAAACCTGGACAAAGCGAGTGCAGGAGGGAGCCAGTGAAGTGGCTCCCGGACCGGGCCTGCAGCCGCCCTCGTGGGTAGGGGGAATAGGAGGGGGGTTAGCAGTGGAGGGGCCGGCGGTGCCCGGACCCCGGCCCGTTGAGGCGATGGTCAGGTCCCACGGCGGAACTCTTGAGAGGCGGCTGGATAAGCGGCTCTTGTTTTCTTCACACGACACCAGAGCAGCCCCGGTCCCAGCTCTTTCCCGGTGCAGGGAAGCCCGGAGTTAGGTGGACAGAACAGGGTTCAGCCTCTGCCGCTTAATCCCGTTAAGAAGTGCCCCGAGAGAGGATGCAAATCGAGATTTTACTCTGCTTCTCCGGTACCGAGACGGGCTGGGTCCCACTTCCCAAATAGAGCACGGGATAGTTCGCTGCGGCCGCAAGGCTGAGCGTCGTACCCGCGGACGGAATCACCGTGAGTAGCGGGGCACAGCAAGCACTAGGGGTCTCGGACGAGGGCACCGGGGAGCACCGCGGGAACACGGGGCAGGGCGACGCCCCCGCGCGTTGCCCCGGCATCCCGGACAAAGCCGAGACTTCAGCTGCAGCGCTGATAAGACTCGAGTGGGTTTCTTTCTCTACTCACCCCAGTACAGGCAGCAGAGCCGATTTCTACCTGGAAGGTTTGGGATCGGTTTGTGTGCAAATGTGTCAGGCTTCATCTCCCAAACATGGCTTGTTCTTGTGGGTTTTTTTGGTTTTTGTTTTGTTTGGGTTTTTTTTTTGTTTGTTTTTTGTTTTGTTTTGTTTTGTTTTGTTTTCTTCCCCTTGGTCAGAAAACGTGTCTCCGGCGCGACCTCCTGGCTCGGGGCGTCCTGCTCTCGTTCGGCCAGCGCAGCCAAGCCGCCGCCTGCGGGCATCGGGGCAGGGCTCCCTCTGAAGTCGAGACCCGGACGTGGACAGGCGGAACAGCCCCTTTGTCTGTCCTCCGGGTCTACTCCGCTCCGGGTGCCACGCCGCGCTTCAGGTCCCAGGGACAAGAACCACATTTGGGGACCGATTTAACTCGCAGCACGCTGCGGCGGTAACTGCATCAACTCTCATTCATTGGCTAGCGTAGGAACGTGTCTAAAAGCAGACCAAGGCGCGCCTTGTTGCGATCCCAGTTTCCTAGACAATCCAGACCCTTGGTGGCGGCGGAGCAGGCTCGGGGAGCCGGCCACGGCTCGGTCCCGGCAGCATTGTTCACTTTCCCGGCATAAGCATCAAAGCGGGCTGAATAGGTCAGTAACCGGGCTACCGTTTGAAGTATTACTAGTTTCTTCCCTTTGATTTTCCTCTTATTTTCCCAAATACTACTAAACTTGAAGATAGTGGAGTATTATTCCGATAACAGACAGGAGAATAAGGTTACATGGAAACCCGGCATGTGAGGGGCTGTCCTGTGCCTCTGTAATCAGAAGAGTTAACAAAATGTACTACGGAAAGAAAATATTCTGGCCTCAATGAAAATTCGTCAGGTTTAATCTATAAAAAGTCTGGAAGACGGAGGCGTTTTCCTGTATTACCTACGACGGGGAGCTTCGGGTGTCTATGGGCAGCATGGCGCGGAAGTGCCCGCGGGACCCGATTCATCTAGCCCCGTAGCCCGTACGTTGCCGGGCAGGGCCGCCCCGCTTCCTTTTCAGCTCCCTTTCCGCTCCCTTTCTCAATTACACTTGAAAGCAGGGCTCTATCATGGAGGTGCCGATTAAGCGGCACTGCACCGGCTACCACAACCTCCATAAAACCATTATGTAAGACAGAATTGCAGGCGTGTCACTTGGTTGAGATCCTAAACTCTGTCTTGAAGAAGCTTTCCTTTTCAGAATTCCACCTCTCACTAGGCCTGCAGTTCATCTCGAACATCTAGGGACATCACACATGCACTCACAATACTACTTTCTGCCTGTTCAGGACTCCCAGCCGCACAGTCCCGAACAGTTAATAAACGTTAATTTCATTACTTGGTGTGTGATGACAGAACAAGGAAATATTCACCTGGAAAGGGTCTTCTTCTACATGAATGAGTCTCATTGTCAAAAGCTTAAGCATATATAGGTGTGTATGTGTTTTGCAGTGGAGAATTTAGTTTTTTGTTTAGACTGTTAAGCTAAAAATTATGGTAGCTTCAGGCTTGTTTTTACAAGCTCCCAGCTGTACAAGAATTTCTGTTTTTACAGGAAAAACGAAGCAGTCCATAGACTATGATGGCTGTACATGAGCTTCACGAGGAACAGAGCAACTTCATTATGATCTGGACTGAAATCACATTGAATAAAAAGCCCATCTAACAAACCCTGAGGGAAAAGTCACAAATGGGCTCAATTCTATACCCAATCCAATAGCAATTTTTAGAGGGAAAGGTTTTAGGACCAGAAAAGTAGATTTCCCCCTTCAGCTGATGCTATGAAGATATTTTTTTGCTGTTCCATTTTGTTTTGAGCCTGTTTCTACTGCCTAGCAGAGAAATCTGTCATGAGAAAAGGAAGCTGCAACCTTTTTCTCTTCTTATATTCCTAATTCCCCTATCTTCTCTACTCAGTTTCTTTTCTGTAGCCTGAGCCAGAGTCTTCTTCACTACAGTATATTTGTGTATGCTTAGAGGACAGGCCTACAGGAAAACAAACTATATATTTCATTCTACAATTTGATAGTTCCCTTCTTTCATCTGAAAACACAGCCTGATCCAAGGAATATTCTTGAATTCACACAACCGGTTACATGATGAAATGCAAACTGTTTCTTGTGGTATTAAATGGCAGGCTGCAGCAGAGTTCAGGTTGGCTGTTATGGATTCACTAGTTACGGCTCCACAGGATAATCCTGTGTTACTGCCATCCTGCAGTTAGTGACCTACAGCAATGCTGCTGAATGCTGCAAATAAAAACAAACAAGCCAGTCTCTTCTTTTTAGACAGAGTAGAAATTATGCCTCTTTAGGAAACTTGAAGCAAAGATCATTTGTGTCAGAGTTTGACAACTTCCAAAACAAGCTGCTCTTTCCAGAACTTTGAAATTGATGCTTATTTTTCTACAAAGCATGGGTGGAAAAAACCCCACAGCAATAACAACAACAACCAACCAACCAAAACAAACCAACAAACAAACAAACAAAACCCCAAAAACCTGAATCATACAAAGCCCACTTATGTACATATTGCCCTAAAGTCGCAGATTAATAGCATTATACAACAAAATGAGAGCCAAAGAGGCTTCTCCCATTGTTGCCACAGAGATACACCATTTAACAGATAATTTTTAGGTAGTAAAAAACCTGCATGCTTGTTTATACTGTTAAAGATCCAAGCACAAAAAAATGGTATAAATTTCAGATTATTGAAAAAAAAACCAACCCAAAAACCACAGGCTTCAAGAAAAATTCTTCCAACCAACCCAGGGACATAAAAGATAAGTTATGCTTTCTCTTACATCTCTGAGAACATGGGTTCTAAATTATATCCATGAGTCTCTCTCTGAAGTCATATAATCTCAAGTCTGTTTTCATCCAGGATCTAGGACATTACTGCTTTGAAAACTAAAAGGTAATACTTATAAAGGTTTTTCAGGTTACAAGTCGAAACTCTTTAGCAGCTTCTTCGGAATTTTTGTGGATCATGTTCAGTGCTCAGTGTTCACTTTCTGCAGGTTGCTGCAGAGGAGGTACTGCCCTGGCAGCAAAGCTATACAGATATAGCAACATCATGTAAAATCCATATGTATACAGTTTGCTATCTGCATTATGACCGTGTCAGCCATGCTGCTCCTTTTCCTTCTCTGAGCAACTAGAAGCAGTTGGACTTAGTTAAAGCTAAGTAGTAGTCTCCCAGGGTCTTCCAGAACTTGCAGAAATGGTTAGGTTAGCCAGGAACGGGGTGCATTTCTTTTAAAATAGACTATCCACATCTGGAATTAATGTACATATTACCTATATAAACAATTTGGTAATAATTTAATATACACACAAGATTCTCCCCCCTGTGCATTATTGATCAGAAACTCTGAAGCACTCTGAGAATACACTACCAGAGGCAGCGTGCAGATTTAAGGTGAAGAAGAACTACCATACCCCTACAAACTGCATCCACCTCTTAGAAACTGGAAGTGTTAGTTGCAGGCAACATTCAGAAGGAACACGTATCATTGCTACACTGACTTACATGCAGCCTTGCGTGAGCAGGACAGTAAAGCCATTTCTGTATTCCAAGCTCCGCGGTTGGAACTTGTGCGCTTGACAATCTACCCACTCCCAACTGTAGCTGTGCCTCTACTGAATACCTGTTTATCTGAAAAAAAAATTAGAAGCACAAATTTGTTTCCTTTTAAATATAAGACTACAAATTATTTATCTATGCAAAGATAAGATTTGCCTGTATGTGTTGTATTGAACCACATACAATCTCTAAAGAGTAAGTTAAAAGTGATGTGATGGAAGTAATTTTCTTCCTTCTGGAGGAAAAGAACTAAGCTTTAGCCAAAGTCAACTTCAGATTACATAGAGTCTCCCCAAAATCTTGAATGTCTAACTTGAGAGCATGCACTCATTGGAGATAATAGGTTGTGGTGTCAGTGGAAGGTGGATCTGACCCTCAGACACCTGTTAAGTTTTTCCAGTGTCCTACAAAAGCACTGGGCTTGGAAACACAATGCAATCCCAAAATGTTGGATTTTCCTTCACAACAAATCTTAAAGATGCTGAATATTTCACTTTAAGCTCAGACACCTAAATTCTGTAAGTTAATTTTTATCTGTACGATCACCCCAAGGTCTCAATAACATTCCAGCTTTCTGAGTATGCAAACCTGAATCAGAAATCTATCAGACACGGGAGTTTGCATGAGATTTCCAGTGTGTCCTACTTTTGACCTGGCTAGAAACAGTGTATCAGAGTTGCTCACAGTTTTTTTTTCTTTCCAGCATTTCTACTCTTGGTCACAATGAGAACAAGGACATGCAGACAAGACCAAAAAAAAAAAAATAAAAAAATAAAAGAACCAAGCTGTCTTGGACATTTAGAAGGGGCTTAGTTCAAATCCAGTTGAGATGTAGATGAAAGTTCAGCCCATTCATTTTTTTGTATTTTGTTTACTTACATATAATTTCATTTTAACTTGTTTCCCTTTTTTTTTTTTTCCACCCATTTTCATGCAACAAATAAAAGAGATATGCCCATTGTAAGAATAGCTGTCAGAAAAAGTTAAGCCCCCCAGGCGAGTCCAACCTATGATAGGCACAAATACTTCCATCCCATGACTGAGGGGTTCCAGTCAAAGGTCCTGTTAGAGCCAGCCAGCACAAGCAGGTCAGACAGCAACGACTCCACATGGGTGTTGGGACACACTAACACCTTGCCAATAGTGTGATGTGCAGCTGGTTGGCACAGCCCACGGAAATTATTTCTGTCTCCAAAATGCCCAGCTGAAAGGTATTCTGCACAGGAGCACAGACTGGGAGCTGCGTTTGAGTGATGCACAGGCTTCACCTTATTGTCCCATGCTGCCATAGAACACTTCTGCTGCCTCACATCCCAGCAAGAAATCAATCACCAGATGAAATGTTTCAGGGAAGCTTTCTTTAGGTCAGCAGTAAGTTTTGCTGCTATCTAACTGGAAGAGACTTTTCACAGTTCAGTATTTTCCAAGCAATGTTGCTGTGCAGCACCTCCTGCTACAGCACCTCCAACGACTCACTGTCATGTTAGAGGATGCTCCCACCTCACAGAGCAGTTGCAAATAATAGTGGTTGTGGTGAAAAGCAGGGTTATCCAGCTACACTGGTTCCTCTAAATGTCAATGTTTCTGAAAATTGGCAGAAAAGCTATTTATCAAAATCATATGCCTAACACATCAGGGCTGTTGCATCACCACAGACCTGATTAGATAAAAAAAAAAAAAAAAAAAAGGGATATTTGGACTAATGTAGCTTTTTCAGTATAGTAGTAGCATAGTCAATCAATAGAACTGCTGGTTGCATTACTGATATCAGCTTTCTTCCATTGCCCCCAACAGAACAATTATAATACAAGACCCTTAAGGACAAGGTGGCTGCTCCCTCTTACCTCCTTGTATCAACAATAAGCTACCAGGTTCTCCCATTCTTATTCCCCCTTTTCTTAAATTTTATTTCTTGAGCTTCTTTATGCATAGGCTGCAAGGTTTCTTTCAGTTCTTTAGTGACTGCACTAGTCAAACACACAGCAGATGTCAGTGCATTACAAAACTTGTTTGGAGAATAATAAAAGAAATGTGCAAGAAAGTTAACCCAGAAAGCAAAAAAGCAGGGAACTTCAAGACTCTGAAGCTCTTAGGGCAGCCATCCTGCCGTGTCTGACACTGTCTTGTTAACCACTAACTGTGGGAGCATTACTGAGATTTTACACCTTCTCCTGTTGAACACTCCTAAAACTTTTTAACCTCTTATGCACCCAGGCTTTTGGGGAACTGTATCATATGCTTCCCAGCTGATATAGAAAAGTGACGTCTGGGTATTTTTTCCCCCTTTTGTACAATTTGGACTGTAGAAGTGCAGTGAATAGTGGAGCAAATGGAAAGCATCCCTGTTGCTTGCTTTGTTCTGTAACTAGAGATTCTCTCCCACCTTTAGAAAATATCTAAGCAAGATATTTCCCTGGTCTGGGTGTCATGACTGAAACAGAGGTGGGTTATTTAGAGTCAAGCTACACATACCCTAAACCAGACCTTAGTCCTACTCCTGTTCCTCCCAATTTTGTTGAAGTTGCAGCAACTCAGGAACAAAAGAGAGATCCAATTAAAGGCCTCCCTTGTTTCCCCAGAACAGAGTGTGCCCTGGAAAAACAAACAGCCCCTCTCCTGCTCCGGGGACTGTGCAGCTACTTCATCTGAGTGTGTAGGGACCCTTGGATGATAAGGCACATTTCTCAGGAAGCTGAGGACACACACCTCAGTTCAGGGGGCTTCCTCACTTTGTACACCCAATTTCCCCGCATGACCCAGATAATTGTCTGGCAGTGGAAAGCCTCAGCTCCAGAAAGCTGCTCATATCCAACTGCCTTGCAGGAAACTGCAGCTGGTTGTTTTGCTTTTTTAAAAATCCATCTTGGAAAGCAAAGCAGAATGTTTATCTTTCTTATCTCAGAAAGGAAACCTATGGGAAACATTATGCCATATTCTTCAGTTCTTCTGTCACATAATTATAATGCATTACAGAAAGCACAATCTTTTGGAAAATCAGTGGGGCTAATGAGGAGACAATCCCTTATTAGAAGGTGCTTTCCTTTTCTTTCCAAATTATACAAGTCTCATCTAAGTAGCCATTGGCAGAAAAACAAAAGGTGAGCTAAATATTTGTGTCAGGAAAACACAAGGCACCTTGAGCATCCCGTGGCATTAGGGGAATGATTGTTAAAGAAGGCAAATCTCTTTTCCCCAAATAACAACCAAGGCCAGATTTTTTTCAGACTTCAAAGAAAGAACACAGTAGGGCCTTTCCACTGCCAAATTGCTAAGTGGAATAAAAAATTGTGATTTTGCCATTAAATACTTGGTATAAATTCAAGAGGTTTGCTATATTATTATTAAAAAAAAACCAAACCAGCAATGCTATTACATTTTATACTGTAAAAGGATAAATTTAAATGTCAAAGGTTCTAAGCTGTCACTGGAGAAGAAACTGTGCACACAACACTTTTACACCTGGAGGTATGTTTTACAGCATTTATGATCACAAACCATGCTAATCTATGTTCTATATATTATCAAGGTCAGCACAGATTATACCAAAGAAGCATCTAATGTGATGATCAGTATGTGCCTTGTGTTCTGCCAAGAGAATTGTCCCTTGAAGATTTACTACATAGCTCAAAGGATTTCTCTATATTCCACTGCATTAGATAGAAAAAAAAAGAAAAAAAGAAAAAAAGAAAAAAAAATGCTGAAATTGTTTAGAAGGCTGACTTAACATCTCTAATGAACTTTAATTTTCTTAGTGAAATGCCTAGTGAAAATCTGCTGAAGAGGATACTGAGCCTGTATAAGAAGATGGTAACAAACACAGGTCTTCAGCAACCCAGTCATTGCAGAAATTTAGAGTCTGGGACTAGGTTTTAAAGAGTTGAGCACACAGGGATAGGCACAAATATGTATTTTAAGGAGTGCTTAGCACTTAGTTGATGCCACTGTTACTCCAAGAAACATATATATATATAAAATTAAACTGCTGAACTATTTTAAAATTTAGTTACTTGTTAACAGACCTAGATGGGAATCAAAGTCCTTTGAAAGAAAGTACAATCTGCATTAGCTTCCATTTCTGCATTCTGTACTCCTCTGGATTACCTACAGAGACACATTCATGAAATTATACCGAATTAATGTTTAAAGTGGATTAATTATTTGACCTCAGTTGCCAATTTAGAGGCAATCAAGAGGTTTTCAAGTTAACTAAATTAAAGGTGGTTTAGAAATTAAAATTCTAAAAATAATTCCTACATAACATTTTTGTGCCGTTAAAGTAATTAGTTTTATATTCACATCTTCACTTAATTTGGTGGTGTGGTTTTATTGTTGTTGTTTTTTGTTTTGTTTTGTTTTTAAGCCTTCCTATATAAACAGGTGATAAGGCAACACAGGAAAAGGAGGTCGGATAAGTCAATTTGTAATTTTTAAAGTCAACAAAGAAAATATCAGCAAACGTTCCCAGATCATTTCATGAGGGTTATGCAAGCAAGCTTTGAAACTGTGCTGGGTTTTTTTTAAGCAAATATCAGCACAACAGCAAAAAACGTATCAAATCAGAACACTTCCCTGCAGATATCTGGCCCCCAGTGCAATACATTCAAGTTCCTGAAAGAGTTTGCAGGTATTCCAGGCTTCTCAGAGATTTAAGTAAAACTAACTGTTTGTTACCCAAAGAATCAGATAAAAATAATGAGACTAAAGTAACCTGGGTGAGCTCTGCCGAGCCCATATGAGAGCCCAGGAGAACCAGAGGTGTGCTGCATGGGAGGCCCCAGCCCTGGCAGCAAAGGTTGCTCAGCAGGTCCTGCCAAGCAGAGCTGGAGGGTGGGCAGGGTCCTGCTGCCTCAGCACTCGGTTCGGTGTTTGCCCGTGCTGCCCATGCTAAGGCAGGTCTGACTGCAAGAATAGGTGCAAATATGTATTACCTGGTGATGTCTATTGACAGACATCCTCTGCCTGGCTGGCTGGTGCTGGTTTTATAGGAAATCAGGCCTATTAACAGGGATCACTGAGTAGTTACTGCATTTACTACTACCATTTTTTTCATTGTGTGGTTGGAATTTTGATTCACTATAAAAATATATCTCTCATTGCATATCTTTTATCAGATGTTGCTTAAAAACAAATGGTTTGTGTTGATGCAAGTCTGTTACTTGACAGCTGTCTTCAAGTTTAGGTGGCTTGTAATATATCATGTTAGAAGGTGAAATGCTGCAAGCTTAAATGCTTAAATAAGGTATAAAGAACCATTTAGGTAGGCAAATGGGAGCTAAATTCTTTATTCAGACATCAGTATTTGTCATCCTTGCTTGTACTAATGATAGCGAACTGCAAAAGCAGACAGCACCCCAGTTGTGCAGCCGGCAGTGGGACTGCTTGCAGAGGCTCTAGGTTTCTCTGAAACCTGATAACATGCTGCAATCTCATGGCCCTCTTCAGATTGAACCAATGTGGACATGGATAACATATCTCTAGATGAGGGCTAAAAAGCAGCTGATTTTAAGTTTATGTTTCTTTTTGTGAAACTGTAACTCATATCTAAGGCAATGACACCTAGAAACACTATGGCCTAGATGTTGTTCCTTAACACAGCTTCTTTCCCACTTTCCACTTACAGATTGAAGACACACTGCCCTTCATTTTCTGCTCCTGATACCCTAAGTGCTATGGGAGCACTCTTACTGTCCTGCTCAAGAATAAGATTAGTCCTCTGCTCACAAAGGAAAGAAACTCCAAAACAAGATGCACATTTTGTCTGTGAGATTCTAATTTTCATTGTTTATTGCTTTACAAAGCTAAAAAAAACCCCAAACCAAACAAACCCCACACCAAAAATACCAGGCTTACATACTCTTTAGAAACAACCCTAGAAAAAAAGTAGCCAACCTGTTGCTGATACTCCCTTGCATTCCTCTGCTTTCACAGGACAAATGATCTACTTAAAGCCCAATTACAGCAAAATTCATTCAAAATTTCATTCAGAACTGAAAAAGAAGAACCTTCAGGCTATTATTAGATTTTGTCTACAGATTATGTTACATCTTCCTATTCCTCATGTGAGAACAGGGCTACATAGAGATACCAAAGTTCTGGAATAAATAATTAGAATAGAAAGTGTATGTCCCAGAGCCCGCACTTATCAGTTATGAGAGTAATACTTAATACACAGCATAGCATGTGAAGGAAGGACTTGATCAACAGAAAGGCACTTTTTTTAACTAACTTGCGGTGTTTTCTAGCTAGACAAGTTGGTTTTTTGTTTGCTTTTGTTTGTTTGTTTTCAGAAAAACATAACCAGAACTGGAAGCCAGAAGAGAAGGTGTACTGCATTTCTTGGATATTCAGTAGTCTAGAGAAAGAGTTCATGCAGCCTTTAAAGATGCATTAAGACAAACTAAAACAAAACAAGAGCATCTGTAGATTAAGCATCAATATGACATTTCTTTATCTCAAATAATTGTAACCTAATAAAAACGCTATTTAAAATGCAACAGAAAAGAATACTGGAAATTTAATTAATTGCTTATATTGTAAATATATGATTTTTGGTGTTGTACACATCCTCAGATCCTGACACAGCTGACAGAGCATGGAAAACAGAAGTTTCTTTGCTGTCAAAACCAAACTTCTCCTCAGAGCAGGTTCTTCATTACAAACCTATTGTTAGTGGGCATTAAACTGCTTGAATGGAAGCAAGTAAATATCCCTATTTATGTTGCACTTGCATGGAAGCACAAAACAGCACAAGAGGGGAAAAGGCTGGAGACACAGTCTAGAGTCCTCACAGTGACCTGAGTTTGAGGTTAAATGTGCCTGCTGCCAAATCCACTTCAGAAAGTGGACACTGAGTATTCTGAAAGCACACGTCTCTTGCCTCGACAGAGTGGTGACAGATTCGGGCAGCATTGACTACTTTGGAAACATCATCCTTCTGTGAACTGTAATTGCTGTTTAAGGATTGAAATATTCAGGATGTGGGTAGTTCCTGAGCACATGGATTTTCAGGTAAGGACAGAAATTAAAGAATGAGCTTTTTTACCTCACACAGTTTCTCCAGGTCACTCACACACAGATGAATCAAGCTGGGAGCACAGTTCAGTTGCTCTTGCTTTAAGCTCCTCTGACAGATTGCTTGCTGCCTCTGGCTTTTGTACAAGGCTGGAAGAGAAATTTCTCTTTCCAGAGAAAGGGAATTTTCAGTTTCTCTAAGGCAAATGGAAATTTACTGTTGACTTTACATAGTCCAGGTTTGCACTGGTCTTCACAGCAACTACAATGACAATAAATTACTATTTCTATAAAAATTAAAGCTCAGAATAATTAACTGAAGTTCAGTAGCTTCATGCAGGTAAGAGCCTAACCAGATGCCTGTAAGGATATATGACAATTGCTGAGAAAAGGCTGTAATTTATTATTTTTTTAAAATAAATATCAATGCTACTGTTCCCTTCTCAAGAATTTTTTTAGAAAAATGGAAGTAATTTTGGAGCAAAAAATGATTTGGAGTAAAAAATTAAATAAATTGATATACCAGTAAGATATTTAAAAAACATATTTATCAGATATAGCCCACTGAAAAATATATACCAGCAGAGGAAGAAGCATCTAACATTCATATACATATAACAAAGGTATTCAGCATCAGTTTCCCTAGTTATATTTTTCATCAGAGGGAAATAAGGATCACTTTTTTCTTCACTTTTCTAGTAAAAAGTGTACCTTCTATATGGCTTTTATAAAGCTACAGAAAAGGGACTGTCAGAGCAAATGAAGAGGAACTGCCCTTTGGTAATACTTGCTGAAGTGAGACAGTGTTAGTGCTGTAGCTTCATAAAATGTTAAGTCTGTGTGTGGTTTTGGATTTCTTCACACTCTGTCTTAAGCTTCCTTCTCCTGTTCTGGTGTTTCCTGAAGCAACCCTATTATTATGTCCCAATTAGCGCTGGAGAAAAAAAGGGGGTCTGTCAGATAAAGCTCTTGAAACCATTTAGTCCAAGTTCTTGGAAGTATGAATTAGGGTTTACAATGTATTGTAAAGGTTCGTGCATCAGATACACTCAAACTTGTGAGACAAAAAGAGTGGAAAATGAATTAAATCACTACTATTGAATGTAGTGAAGTTTGTGAAAATATTGGCAATAGAAGTGTACAGTAGAGATCCTTATCACAGCAGTTCAGTTGCAGGTGTTTCCCCATATTACTAGATTATCCTTATCCAGAATACATATTTAATGTTAGTATTAACAAAGAAAATCTGTAGCTCCAACAACCACCTCTGTGTGTTTAAAGCTCAGTGATGATTATCCACTTTAAAATAAATTGAATACTAAGCATTAAACAATACAGGTTTGCATATTGTAAAGAAAAAACTTCCAGTCTTCAGAGGTGCCCCTTCCTGAGCCAAGAACCAGGTCAGTTCTCCCTGCTGGGATCCAACCCATTCAGAGCAAGGCTCCTTAGCTGCCTTAACTAATTTTTTTTTCTCCTCACAGATGTCTTCACTCTGCAGGAGTGATGTATGAACAGAACTCATACACATACTGCAGTGGATAACAGGATTCCTGACAGCAGTTTGCTGTTTGTGTCTTTCAGGATGTTGTGCTTCAACCCACAGACTTTTTTCCTACTTTGTAAATTTGCTTACTGGTCCAGCCCAAACCTCCCTCTGGCACAGTGCTGAGTTGGGGTGGGGTTATTTTAGCTATCAACTGAGTGTGCTTGTTGTGATCGATACTTGATGACTCCTGAGTTAAAGTCTGATCTTGCCAGAGCAGGAGATGGGAAGGCTCAGAAGATCCCCAAGCTTGACAGCCCCAAAGCCTGTGGCATCCTTTCTACCACTGAAGGAGCTCCATGGTTTGTGAGAGGGGTGTCCTTTCTGCGTTGAAACTACCCAGTGCATTGGAAGATGCAGCAGTTGTATGGCGCTATGCTCCTACCAAGAGAAGTCTAAAATCCACACGTGATATAGAAAACATTAGGAAAGGATTATTGGGAAAATTTGGATGTCCAAAGAATATAGACCCCATCACGAGGAGTGGGATATGTAGCTCAGGGGATGCTGAAAACATAATATAAAACATCATTCATGTGATGAAATGCTACAGCTTTCTCTAAGGCAGCACAAAATGGTTTTGATTATTTGCATGCAGCTTAGATAGTGATTCTTCACAGCTTTATATACTTTAATAGAAACACTGAATCATTTTGCTTGGAAGAGATCTTCAAGAATTCTCTCAATAGACACTCAAACACAAAGTCAGCTCATATACAAAGCTCCCATCTTGTTTCCTAATTCTCAGGAGAATAGTAGCAAAGAAAGATAGGGTAGCAGAGACACAGGCTACTACTGCAAATCTTCTCCATCTTTCATTTTCTATCTTTCAAAGCTTTTCACAGCCTTCTCATTTTCCTAATTTTAACCTCTTTCTCTTGAGTTTCTTCTGACAGGCCTTTAATCACCAGTACATTCAGGTACTTTCCACACTTCTCCCCTTTCTATATCCTGTGTCTTGCACATCCTACCACCCTCTCAGCAGACTGTGTGAATGCTTTTCCCTTCACCACTGAGCACAGACCCATATACTTCATTTTCTGGGAGATTTTGCCCCTCTCTCAACCTCTTCTGCTCTTTTTTTTTTTTTTTTTCTTCTGAATTACTGAGCCTGCAAGTTCTACTGACCTCTTCCTTTCTATGAGCTCTTCTTTGTGCATAATTCTTTCTTAAAATTTTATAACTAGTTTGAGGAAGATGAAAATAATCTCTCCCAATGTAATAACTTTGTTAAAGAACTGAGGGAGTTGAAAGATGACACACCATCAACTCATAAACCACCTGTGGTACCCTGGGGTCTCTCACTGTGCATTTGCTCAACACACCCCCAACAATTTGATCACTTATGTTCTTCCAACCTTCCTTTTCTCAGTTTTTTCTCTCCTAATAATTTCCAACCTTCTTTATTTCTAATCAAGCAACCCTGCTCAACCCAAACAATAAATTTATGGAAATACGTATCACAAATTGTTTTCTTTTTGCTTTTCTTTTTTGAAAGCTAAAGTACATCTACCTGGGTTTGGTTATTTATTACAGTTTATTGGTTATTTATTATTTATAATATTTTTTTTTTCTGTTTTGGGAGAAAAAAAGATGAAAATTTGTCATATCTTTCACACTACTTTGTCATGAAATTTTAGAACATCAAGTTAAAAGTTAAATGCTCTACAGAAATAAAGTATGTTTAACAGATCACCATTCTTTATCAGCGTTTTTTTTTGGGCAGCCTGCATTAATCTACAGGGGAAGAAAAGTGTGTCCAAGAGTCTGATGAGGTGTTATGGGAGGAGGGTGGAGATAGAGGGATTGGGAACCTTTGTGAACAAACCCTGTACACCCTGGTATTCTCCTGCTATGTACAGCTTAAGACCCAGGTCTACTCCAGCTGAGTATAAGCAGCAACTTGAGCAGAGAACATTGCAACAGATCTTCCTTCTGCAGGTTATTCCAGTAGCAGCAGCTTCTTTGTAATATAATCACTTTATCTTGTGGTTTTAAATCCAGGCCTGCCTTCAAACAACAGAAGCCTTTATCAGAGATGATTGCTTTTGACTAGAAGCAATCGATAAAGATGACTGGAAATGGTTGTGCAATTACTGTTTAAATGATTGTTTCTACTTAAGCATCAGTACATCTTCCGTATCACTTCACACCCACACATTTGCACTGGTTCTACTAGGCATTACTTCTAGCAGCAGTCTTATTTGGTTGCACAGAGGGTGCAGGTCCCTCAATGCTACAGTACAACTGACGCAGAAGAGGCAAAGCCTAGAGGGGCCCAATCGGTGCCAAGAACCCTAACCCTGCGCTGTGTGGCTTAGCCTGCTGACCAGTTTTGTCCAGTTTCTGCTCCCTGTTCTTTCTTTCACATAGTTGCATCCACCTACAGCCTCTCAGATTAAGTTTGAGGGCTTGGCACTATGGTGGGTGTGTGGGTGATGAGCACATGCTGCAGGCATGAGGCTTCCCCCATTACCACAAAACAAATGGGGACGGGACCAGTTGGCAGCACAGACCCAGCATGCTCAGATGGGGTTGTGGTGGCTACTGCCATTCCCAAGAGAAGCAGCCCATCTGTGCTTGACATGATGGACACCTAGCACTAAGGGTCCCCAGGGAGACCAGGCTGTCCACCCTCCTTGCTGCCCTGCAGGGGCTAGGGGGACCTGCCTATGCTTGACTAGGTCAGATAAGAGTGGATGGAGCCAGACGAATTGCTTCCATATGCAACCCCGGCATCCTCAGCTGGCCAAATCTGCTATTCTTAATTGGAATTATTTACAAATGCATTGGATTTCTTTTTCTCTTGTTTTAGTTAGTTCCAGGAGCTATGGACTAGATTCAATAAAATAAAAAGCTAAGGGCTTTTTGGTTGGTTGGACTTTTTTTCTTTGGATAAGACAAACAGGGAGATTAAAAACATCTCCAAGCTTTCTATATACTCATGGGAAGAGTAATCTCTATTAACACCACCAGTGAAATTATCTGATGGAATAAAAAATGTTTATACAAGCAACAGTTAAAGTGCTGGTATGATAACATATAGGTGGAAATAAATTCTGCCTCCCTTTCAGTAAACACAGCATTATATAATTTTCTTATGCTACTTAAGATCAAAAGTCCACTTTGTCTCCACTTTAAGGCATAATCCTGTTGTATTTAAAGAAAAAAAAAGTATAAGGAAAAAGTACTCATCCCTACTGCTTCAATATACCTATGCTGTAGGTTAGAATATGTGCCTCTTTTCAAAGTCTTGCACAAGTAGAGATGTAAAGCTGTGCTTTATTTGCGCTAAGGAATGCAGCATTAAAACCAGGCTTCTCTGTGGGACATCTCTGGGGGACCCAGAGGAAGTCTTGTGCAAAGTGCTTCCTGCATTGTGCTACTTCTCCTGGGAGAGGATTAAGATTAGGGACCTCATTCCACTGAATGTCCTCCAGATTTGTTTTTTCTTTTTTTTTTAATTGTCCACAGAGTCATCTTCCTGAAAAGAACCTCATCTAATTAACTTCAACTCCTGACTGACCTATGCATGCTATGTTATGAAATATAGATATGATGGCATGTTTTTATACTGCATAGATGAGCTGTCCTTCCCCACAGTGCCATCAGGATGGCACTGTGAGCAATATGTTTAATACAGGCGTGCTGCCAGTAAATGTAGAGTTTTCTTGTCCTTTCATGGGTTCCTCACACAATCTTGCCTAAAAGATTCACCATATTCCACAGTTCTAATAACAAACATTGCAACCTTGCAAACAGTGACACTTTGAGTTTTCTTTCATATTTATATTTTTTGACCCCCAAAAGAGAAAATAATTTACCATACATAGGCTGGAAAAACAGTGTGCTAATTTCACTTATCAAAAACATTTGAACTGAAGAGCCATGCACTAATACCAGCGTGTTACAAACCTCAAATGCAACATGCATTAGTGTATTTTAGTACATGCCAGTACCTAGCTCTTAATGTCAGTATTTTCACAGTGTAATAATTCATGTCAGCTTCCAGACCTTATGACATCAGAGAATGAGTTCAAAGGGAGGCAGTTTTCTGCTTTATAAAAACAGTTTAAAGATAAAAGACATTTTCAACAACAACAACAGATACCATGATAATGTTAAGCACTGCATTAGCCAAACAATTCTATGAAAGGCAAATGCCAATCAAAAGAAGATGACAGTATTTTATAGTGAAACCATATTACCACAAGCCATCAGCTGCTCTTCCTTAGTGCCTGACATAATGCTCAGTGTCCTTCCAGCTAAACAATGCAGCCAAGCAAATGGGAAAAATTATATCAGCTATTCAACATTCAAGAGAAAACACTGAAATGGAACTATCCTCCTTTACAGCACTGGACAATATTTAATACTTGTAATGAATCTACTGTTGATGAAACAGCTTTCCTCTCCATGTGAGTATGCAATAAACAAGAAGAGAAAGTGACAGTATTATTTCCTGTATTTATAATGAAAAAAAATAAAATATAAATCACATGTTTTTAAGTATTTAGTTTTCTGTAGATCTTTCAAAACTTTTTGACCCAGCAGTCAGTGCTCTGGAGCTTATCAATGACACCAGGGGTCAACAGTGTTAGTGTGACTAAAATTACTTGGACAAAGCCAGAACCAGGTCAGATCGCCATGGGATAGTCCCATAAGGCCTCCTGTAGTCTGCTGCCACCAAGGAGTTCTAAGGATAAGAAAGGAAAGTCCATGAATCAAACATCCCAGAAAATTCACAAGCAAATGTGTTATTAATCAAGGAAAATAAAAACAAAGTTTATTAAAATGCCTTGTAATAGTACATTTCAAAACAACACAAAGACATCTTATGTGATGACCATTTTATCACTGAGGCTCATTCCAATTGAGTTACATTCTTCAAACCCAAAGAGCCACAAGTGTGCCAGAAAAGAAAATAAACATTGGAACGATGTGTGCAGTCACATATCTAATTTGACGATTGATCTCACAATTTAAATAGACACATTCCATCCAAAATAAATGCAGAAGTCTGTATCAATAACACTTCTGCAAATTGAAGCTAATAGTAGGACTGGTACAATTGACACATTTCTTTCCATACTTAGCTGAAAAGTTCAAATTAGAACCTGAATGAATTCAGAGGATAAGAAAAAAAAGCAGAAGGGGTCCACTCTGTTCTGTATGATTTGGAACACCACATTAAAATATTAAAAAAATATTTTAACTTTCTCATCACATAAATATTTATGAAAGAGGTGGATCCTCATATGGAGTAATCTGTCTTAAATTCATTGGTTTCACCAAGTCAAACTCAAGGAAGTTAAAGCAATTTACATCAACTATGAATTTACTCCAGCATGTTTATACAGGAATTTTGAATCAAATTCTCTGTTGCTTGGAGTCTGGGGAGTTGATGGAACTGTGACAGCACATGATTTAGTCTTTTGTGCTCTAAACTGACATCAAAAGATGGATCCTGTTTCTCCCTTCCCACAAGCTCTTGTTTACATTAATATTGCCTGTGAAGTGACTTACGGGAGTGGGGAATGACCAATTAGGCCTGCTATTGCACTAACGAGGCTAGTACAGAGTGATATTTGAACTGTATCAAGTCTTTAAGCTGAAGATGGAGGTCAAAGTTACAGTTTTATCAGTTACATTTTCGAGCCCTTCACTTGATCATGACAATACCATGTTCATAATACAATTATTGTAATCACATTTCCAATATTGCTTTGTCTTCAGTGGAAACAGATTGCATTTGACTCCAAAGCTGCCTGAAATGGTATGCACATTTCCAAATCAGATAAAGGTTAGAGAAGAGGACCTTTCAACTCATGTGCAGTGTAGAATCAGTACGTGATCACTCGAGATATTTTTAAGGCTTTCATGAACTTAGCAATTAGTGCCAAAAACTGGCATTACACAAGGAGAGACAGGACAGATAATAGGTAATAAACAGTTGATTCTACAGACTTCAGCAAGGCTATGGGTAGGGATGAGAGCTCTACTGGATACCTGCATCCTTATGATTTACTTGTGCATACAGTTTATTTGCTCAAAATTTATACCAGATTGTGGGTTTTGTCCCTATTACTGCCATAAACATCTTTAAAAATCCTCATAGCTTGTTGAGTGGTGGGAGTCAGTGTCCCCTTGCTGTGGTCAGTGTCCACTCCTGCCAGGATTGAGCTTATTTTGACTTGCAGTTTCTGTTCAAATGTCTATTTCATTAATATTTATTAATGAAAGCAAATGAAAAAAAAAAACCTCTATCTTTGTGTATTCTTTCTATCCTTGCTTTCTGAAGAACTTTGTTTCTTAGTCTGTGCAATTATTGATGATCTCCAATCATTATCAAATAATTTTATTAGAATTAATTGACTTCAGTCTTATAAATCCTGAAGTAATTTAAAAATGAAGCTATCACATTACCAGGCAAAACAATATATAGAAAATATGTCTTAATTATTTATACAGGAGCTGGATGAAGATTTATTACCTCATTAGCTCCAGAGATCAGTGACAAAAGAAGTTCTGTTTACTAACTAAACCAAAAACTTTTCAATTTTTTTTCCAGTTCTCAATGGAATTCCTGTTTTCAGAGTTGGCTTTTTTTTTTTTTAAATAACCAAAAAAACAAACCAAAACCCAAACCCTTTGCTTAAATAAATCCTTTTGCCTGACCCAAAATTAAACTTCTGATTAAATTTAATAGTTTTTGCCAGTCTACAGAATTATCTGAATGAAAATTTTGGATTTCAAAATAAAATGTCTGTTCAAATAAGAAATGTAAACTGCATTTAAATATTGTATAAAAAGTTTTCTGAAAAATGGATTCCCTTATTCATTAGAAGTTTTAAATTTAGTAAAGGATATTGGAACTTGCATTTTTGGTGAATAATAGTAACATGTTGAAAAGTACCACCCAACTCTAGTTATAACACTGCCCTTAATCCGGGAAGAAGCCACAAACATCTCTCAAAGTGCAGAAAAAGTACTGAAGATGAAGTGAGACAAAATACGGAGTTTATATGGGGAACAATTTAGTTTATTAGAATTTTTTTTGTTTTGGTTTATTAGGTTTTATTAGTTTATTAGGTTTTATTAGTTTATTAGGTTTTCATTCTTAAGAGTTGAAAATTAGCCAACTGCAAGGGCAATGCAGGGTATGAAAATAAAGACAAAATCTTCTTCTGGTGTCTGCAAGCGTGCTCTTCACTGACAGCACAGGCTCACTGACAGAGGTTTTGCTCCACAGCATCCCGGTGTCCCCTCCCTGTCATGTGTCTTACACTCACACACGCAGGGCCACAAGCAGCTCCAGAGTCAGCTGCTCCCAGAGCCTGCCAACGCTCACACAAAAGCTGGACTTGACACCCTCAGGCAGTTCCAGGGAAGTTCCTCAGACTCTGCACATGTAATTCATAGGAAGCAGGGTAACATTAGGAAGACCTGAGCCTAATCAGAGGTGCACTAAAGGGGAGACTTGAGTAACAGGGAGGGTAACAGTTCTCTATAAGTGGCATGCATGTATTCGAGCTTGTTATACACATTCTTTGGTCCCAATAGATGTGTGATAGTGGAGTGTAAGCTCCACTCGCACTATATTAGGATATTTATAGATTGTAAAAAATTGAATTTTTATAAATTGTAAGCTTATCATGTAACATGTAGTCTGACTTCCTTAGTAACACAGGCCAAAATAACCTCTCCATTAGTACAGACTGTCTTCACCTTTGAAAATCTCCCTAATGCAAGGAGGCAGAAGGATGAACAAGACACAGTTCCCAGCATGATGTCTGTGCCAGAGCCTGCTGGTTCCTGGTGCAGCCAAATCCGCCCTTGGTCATGCAGCAGGAAGAGCCTGGTTCTTGCTTCCTAGAAGGAAAATTTGCGTGTCATGTTACTTGGGAATTGAGAGTTTGGGGCTTATTTTCAGAAACTCCCAGATAGAGTCTAGACGTATTTGGTCTCCCCAGGCTGTGATGGTTCAGCACCAGCTACCTTAAGAAATCTGGCTCTGACATTCTGCAGTCCAGGGCTCCAAGATGCAAGGGTGTGCTCCAAAGGCAGGACTAAGCACAGAGCCCTTGGAGGGCTGATGGTTTGCAACAGCCTGACCACAGGACTGGAGTCTTGGACTGCAGCTGCAAGAATCATGGCTTTGTCACTTGCTTGTGAGATAGAGAATTCCACAGCTCTCAGTCTCTGGCAGGATGAAAACACCAGGCAAGTGATTTGGAAGTGGCTCTATCTAGTTTAAACAAAAAAATAAATCAGCATTTTTTTTCATGTCTCCGAGTCTGCAAGCTCAGAGGCATGTACCATCAAATCCTACTCCAGCAGGTAGAGTGGTCAGAAAGATCCTGGAGTCCTCCAGAAGCTAAATGCTGTTTTGTAGCTTTCAGAAATCCTGACTGGAACAGCCTTTATCCTCAGACAGACACTGAACGGGGGTTACTGTGAACAATCCCACTTCAGAAATTCCATGAGCTGTGTGCTACATAGTGCCGGATGGTTTTGCAGGTCCTTGTTGCAAGTAGCTGCTGCATGACTGGAATCCAATAATATGCAGGGAATTTTCCCAGTCCAAAAAGACCATGCCCAAGCTAGTAAAATTGAAAGTGATGAATTCCTAGACAGTCTGAAGTGCCAATATTGGCACAGTTTTTGTTTATATCAGATGTAAACAGTACTTTCTTTTAAACTCTGATTTATTTATTTATTTATTGTAGGTATTAAGACAACAGACTTGAAAGAAAGCAATTAAATATTGTTTAAATTTAGTAAACGAATTCAAAGTTTAAAGCATGAACAAGTGGTGGTCTGTACCTGAACCCCATTAAATAAACCAAAATATCTGCTTACTTGAACATTTAATGAAGGCTAAATATAAATCTTAAAGCATGAAAACAGCTATTTCAAAAGTTTCCAAGAGCCTCTTACACCCCTGCTCCCCCTACCCTCTCCTTAGATTTTGGAGCAGTGATGAGTGATACATTTTAGCTGCTTCAGCTCTTGCCAAAGCTCTTATTAGAGTTTTAAGAGGGAAGTTTTCTGCGATTATGCTTTGCTAATGACTCTCAAGCTGCAGTTTCTAGCACAGACTGAGAGGAACAGTCTCCCTGGAGATTATATAGCTGTCATTTGTATGAACCTTCAGTGGTTTTATACAAACGATCACCCCAGGATTGTTAACAAAACAAGTCAAATGGTCTGCTTCATTTAATATACTATATAAGCGATAACCTTGCTCTAGACTCAGGCTTGCAATACAGTAGTTGCAACCAAACTAGCACTTATCCACAGAGACACAAATGATGTATTTAAATATAATGTTAATATGTAAACTAATTCTAATTCAGATAATAAGTAATTGAATATCTGAAGAAAACGCTTAAGAGATGTTAAGGACTTGTATTGACATTAATCAGGAAGTTAGACTGGCATATATTATGGAAAATAACATCATGGGAGAGGAATAACTTCACAATAGTTGCAATGCTCACAGCAAGAGAAGATAACAGAAAGAATGCTATACTCTGAAGGACAGTTACGGAACTAAATCACATGGACAAAGCTGGCTAGCTTGTTGCAGAATTACTCAATTACTATGGGCAAAACACATACATCATTTTACCACTCAGACCTATATGATTTCTCCCCTTCCTTTCCAGTTGCACAATTCTTCATTCTCACATAAAACTTTGATAATAGAAAGTTTAAATTTTAAAATAGGATTATATTCCTGCTTATATGAGAAATGTGGTAATAAAATAAAGCATGCTATCAAATATCAAACATCAGTGGTGAAAGAAAATTATGCAACTTAGACCTGAGCTGCAGTACATATTTCAGGTCTCCTCCCAGCCTGCATTTGGGGAGTACCCCAGACCAGCTCGGCTCAGGAGCCCTGTCCCCAGAGAAAGCAGAGAGGGGTGCCCAGCACAGGGGCTGTGCCCCACAGCAGCTCTGCCCAGCAACCTAAGGGGAAAGCTGTGGCTACGTCAACATTTGTGAAAGAATTTCCTACCCATTGTGCACTCATGCAGGGTGAATAGATGCAAAGAATTAGGCTTAGAGAAATAAAGAACTTGATCAAAGTTGTTAAGTCCTTGCTCTATCTGATATAACACTCCGCAGGTTAGGTTAAGTTTGCCTCCATGTGCTGCATGGAAAGTAAATCTTAACCAGCCTAGGTGACAGGAACAAGAGCTTATATGACTTGTCTGGCTGGCAGTTTCCTGATTGTATCCATTGCTACAGTCTTACCAAAGACAGAAACTGTTTTAATATCTTTTAACTATTCAAAGTTAACAAATCCCCTTGCGAAAAACAGCAACTGATTTGAGTTAAGCTCAAGCCTTTTGGATCACTTTAGTGAAACATCTAAACCATCTTTTTCCTAATGAAGACAAGATCTGTATATCTAACTCCAAGCTCAGCAATCTCTTGAGCTTGATGGGGGACAGCAGACACCAAACACAAATAAAAAGCATCAGAGGTGTTTCTAGTTACAAATCTACAGCCAACATGCCTTGCTAATTGAAAGCAGGGTGTTGCCTTCCCTGAGCAAAGAGAAAGAAGGTGCTCAAGGCTGGTTAGAATCAGCATTCACAAGCAACAAGCAGCACTGGGAAAAAAAAATAATAAAAGAAGTAACAGGGAAAATGGGCCCTTAAGAACTTAAGAAAGATAAACAGTAAGTAATCAGGAAAAATTATGCTAGAAACAAGGACTGTGGATGATTTTATGATCTCCAGGGTATATTTTTCTCCCTCCTTTTTCTGCCCCTAAGGGCATTAGCACAGACTTCAAGAGAAACTTGTTCTCAAATGCTTTTTAACTGCCACTTTCACTTCAGTAACACTGCCTTTAACTGCCCTGTGCTACCTGTCTCTGGTCCTGCTACATCCACTAACAGAGAGCACTGTATGGAAAATGGGTGAGGTACGAACTCAAGTGCAGAGTGCCCGTGTCCTGCTGTGAGGCAATGGGGGAACAGCAGTGCTGTGGAGCAGGGGGCTCAGCACACCAACAGTGTTATATTTCAGCAGTACTGAACTGTGAGATCATGTTAGGTCAGTTCTTCCAGTATTCCTATTCTCGGTGGGTATTTAACCTTATTTCTACTTGGAGAATTATCTCTGTCCTTTCCATCTCCTAAAACACACCTATTCTTAAATGATTAAGAATCAGGGGTTGGTGAGAATGTGGTAGGAAAATGAAACAAATAAAGCAGAAATCTGTTTTATTTGCATGACACTATTTTTTTTTTGCACTGTACTAATTGCCAGTCAGCAGAGGTAATTTTTTACAGTCTTAATTTATTGTTGCCTCTCATCGAAAAAAGTAGCCATTATGGATAATGTGGGGGAGGTCCTCCTATTTGTTTTTGGTGGCCAGCATTTTTACTTTAGGAGGGCCAGAGAAATAATTGTTGAACCCTCTTTGGGTAACAGCCAGACACTGTTTTCCTTAAGCTGCTCCAGATTGTTACAAGGCAAGGTTGAAACTATAGGCTTTCACATGGCATTTGAAAAGTAGGTGGTGAGTCAGAAAGGTAGCAAGATACAGGAAGGCTGCTCCAGGTGGCAGAAGCAACAGGGTCAGACCGAAGGCCACTTTTAGCTGAACAGACAAGGGCAAAGAGGGGAGGTTAATTCACAAGGCTAGAGTTAGCCCCAGAAATCCTAGGAAGAGGCCTACAAACAAAAAAGGCAGGTTTAAATTGTACCAGGGAATAATGGAGCTATTTGAAGTTGGGGGCTTTGAGTCTGTGCTGCTTTATCCAAGAGATCCGGGGTGAGAAAACTGGACTTGCACTGGGACTGGAGAGGAAGAAACAGGAAAGAATGAAAAAGTGCAACAAGCCATCAGTAAAACTGCAGATCTGGGCAATATCAGTGACCAGCAAACTTTAGGCATATGATATCAAATGCCAAGTGCTCTCAGCACAGTCAGGAGGAGGAAAAAAAAAAAAAAAGCAAGCATGTCTTCCAGAATGCTGCTGTAGCCAAACAGAAATTAAGTCTGAACTCTGGATGCTTATATAGGTGGTAGGACTATCCTGCTCTGAAAAGGGAGGGGGATGAGAGTAGGCCAGAGAGTAGGAAGGGCAACAGAACACTAGAAGATTCTCTCATTTGTTCATTAAAATCATACCCTCTTTCAGCTATTTCTGCTCAACTCCTATGCTGACACCAGAGGTTCACTTTGCAAAGGAAGTCAGAGAAGGTGGGATTTCAACCAGAACTTCACAGCTTAATATCAGTCTAAAAATCTAATGAAATTAGAATTATTAGTCTATTAGCATAGAGGACTAACCCAAGAAAGAAAATAGGCATCTAGGTGTGTCAAAGGAGGCCTGGGTGCAACTATCTTGGTGCGTCCATCTTGGGATGGACGGTTAAAACCTGCACTGACATTCAAAGAATGACAATGAGGGGAAACCATGGAGAAGAGTAAATGGGAGGAAGATGCTTATCCAAGAGCAGGCGACACAGAGAAGTCCTATGAAATACCTATGTAAGTGCTATAGGTCTTAGACTTCTAAATGGCCACATCTACAGACATGACTGTAAATGTTAAATGTATGTTAAAATAAAAGCAATGGGGAGAGACTCAAGGGTTTTGGTGATCTATCTATCTATCTATCTATCTATCTATCTATCTATCTATCTATCTACTTAAATATGTGCCAAATCCATGTAATAGTATCGAGAAACGCAAATGTTCTTCAGTTTGTAAAAGCCAAAATATTTTTTTAGTTTGAGTACTATAGGAGGGATGTTCTGGAAGTTTTAATTGAACATCACCAGAAATATAATATAAATCATAAGTAGATACCTGAGGATTTTCAGGTATTCAACTACATGATGGACATTTTAGCAGACTTAATTTACATTTTAGAAATCTATTAAAAAAGACAGATTTTCTTCCCTCAACTGACATTCAATATGGACTTTACTACCAAGAATTTTTCTGAGTGTACGTTGTTGGGAGGGAAATCCAGTGATTTGTTTACAGTACATTAACTAGTTCTATACAACTTAATTCCTCGAAAACTGTATTTTTTAATGTGCTGCCAATTAAAATATTTAAGAATTCACTGTAACGACATCTTGTAAACAAACCAGAATCAATGTAAACAAAATATCATTTTACAAATAAAACAGAATCACTCAAAATCCAATGTAATTCTATGTTCTAATAAAAATAAATATATATACAGGTGTCAGGTTAAGATTGTCATGCACACTCCCAAGATACCACATAAGAATGAACCAAGAAGTTAAAATTAACCCCTTTTGTACTTGTTGCTTTTTTTGAGCAGGAACTATAATCTCCTGTGTAGCACTGACCTCTGAAGCACAGAACACTGCCCAAGAACACACCAATAGGAGGAATAGAAAAGTTCACCAGAAGCATCTCTGCAGGACTGCAGCACACTACTATCAACATACTATGTTTTCAGGTTTTTACTCAACATTCCTAAAAGCTGTGAGAGTTTCTTTGCAGTGTTTTTCTTATATTATGACAGAAATCTGAGTATGGTAGACATGCATATAAGGCATGTGCTGTGTGACAGGAGAGTTCTCAACAGCCTCAGTCCTAACAACATCCTTTTTTTTTTTTTGTCAAAAGATTATTCTTTATCTTCCACAATACCTTGTATTTGTACAAAAGTAGATAAAGATGACATGAAGAAGAAGGGCAAAACTGCCTATTCTAGCCCTTTCCCCAACCAAATCAATTAATCCTGCTTTTTGAAGTGGGAAATTTGCCACAAGTTTCTTTTACCCCTTAAATTAAAACTTTTTTTTCTACTTCCATTAGTTTCTTAGTCCTGAAAATGTTTTAGGAAATGCTTAACTGTGGTGTGGCCAGGGTAACAGTGAAACACTGAGAATCATTCAAGGCCAGCTGCATGAAAGAACCTTGTGCCTCTGAACAGACTGATCCCTCCACCTGGAAGTAGTTTCTTTATAGAACCTGGTATTTGCACATTTCAGATCTGCATCTCTTCTTGCATTCAGCTCCTTCAACACAGTTAACAAGGTAACTTCAGGAGAAAGGAAGAGGGTACCAACTCTTTTCCTTGTAATTTACTTTTATTTCTCTATAATTTATGAATCTTCAGTTTTTTGGGTGGGAGATATACTCTTGACCACAACTTTGTGGACCACAATTCTGTCCATCAGTTTTAACATCACTCTTCATGTTCAGTTCAGACTTATCTTTCCCTGATATTCTCTGCACTGTACTAGTGGTCCCAGTATGCTGTTCAGAAAATTCTTTTGTCATTATAAAAATGTGTACTAGAGTGCATGGCATTATCTCCTAAGATAACATCTAACAGTGCAAGGAGATGCTTAGCATCTTGAAGGCAGGCAAGTGGGGAGCATCAAGTTGTTGATGTAGTGTCTCACTCAAACCATTTTAGAAAGACACTATTTTTTGTGCACAAGCCAGCGTCAGGTCACTTGCAGTGTAGCTAAGTAAGTTCTTTCTCCAGGATTTATTTTGGTTCCGAATTAAAAATCCTAGTATGGGAAAGGTGTTATTTCACAGTTGAAAAGATAATATTACATCCAAAGTCTATTTTGTCCATTAATAGAATACAGGTGGTAGCTCCAGGACAGAAAAAAAAAAGTTGAACATTCCAAAAAAATCAGGTCAGCAGGTTCCCCATCCTCAGCACGTTGGCAGGGATCAGTGCTAGTGCAGAAGACTGGACTGTTTCCTAGATGATCTAATAAAGCTAGGGAAAAAAAAATATAATAATATCAATCAGCAATATGAGGATATTGCTGATAAGCTGTTGCCATGAACTCTGAACTTTCAGATATCTCATTTTCTGGAGGTCCATTTTTCATAGGTCAGTTCTTCAACCTAAAAGATCGTGTCTGTATCAACCATATTATGGTTATCTCAGTGCTATATTTTGAAATGCCTTAAATTTGCCAAATTCAAGGTGACAACAGAGAAGACACTACACTTTCAGTTACTTGCCTCTTCTCCTGTAACTATTGTAATGTAACTATTATCTTTGTTGATGGAAAGGCCCAGACAGCCTTAAGGAGTACTACTTTTTCCCAAAGACTGAAGTATCATCTCCCAGTGCTGTGAAGGAGGGAGTCAACATGGACCACTTCCTCTTTGGAGTCTTTAAGAGAGACACCAAGGTGAAATAACAAGAAAGATTTTTGATTTTTTAAAGATAGAGATTTGCTGGAGAGAGTCCAACGCAGGGCCACCAAGATGATTAGGGGAATGGAGCATCTCCCTTATGA
>JAOEGS010008784.1:107022-117431 GCA_025447755.1 Corythornis vintsioides | reverse complement strand
ATCCTGCTCTGGTGGGGGGGTTGGACTAGATGATCTTCTAGGTCCCTTCCAACCCCTAACATTCTGTGATTCTGTGATTCTGTGACCTGTATGAATTCTTCCCGAACATCCGACCCACCTTGCAAGAGTTCAGAAGGCTGTAGCTTTTGTAATATTGTAACCACACCAGTACTCTGTGTTGTTTTATGTATTTATGTATTTGTTCAGTTTTCATGAGAGTAACTACCATGGACCAGTTTTGGCTGGTATACTACAAAAACTGAACTACAGAAAACATTTTACATAGCACTGTGATTTGTAGTGTAACTAGTTTGCTGTTTCTAATAGAGCTTCAAAGGAAGTACAATTAAATTAATGTCACAATTTGCAGCTTCCCCCCCAAGATCTTTGCGTTTGTAATGACTTAAATTCAAATATGGGTATTTTAATGGAATATATTAAATCTTGTGGGTTTGTTGTTTTGTTGTTTTGTTTTGTTTTTTGTTTGTTTTTTTTTTTTTTGTTTTTGTTTTTTTTCCCCTGTAAAACAGACCACATAAAATACATTAGCTTTCACAACATGCTTTTTTTTTTTTTTTTTAATTGACAGATTGTGAAGTACCTGACACTCATCAAAAAGTCCAGGTAATCCTGCTACATAAAGAGTTCAATTCCCTACTGTGGCATTAAGCAATTTCAGTATAATCTGGTGGACAAACCCCATATATGCTCATATACACAAAGCTAACAGTCAATTTGAGGTAGATTATAGGCAGTTAGAAGAAATAAGAACATGCTACAGGACCTTCTGTTCCTCAGCCATACACCTGTTAATGACTCAGATACTAAAGAAAAATAATGAAGTGTTCAGCTTCCCAGAAAATCTCCTTCTCTCTCCACTGAAGAGAAGAAACGGGTTGTTCTGGCACCAGTATGGATGACACACTCCCAGTATTATCAAGGTTTTTTTAAGAATTACCTCACAGCACATAAAAAGAGTATAAAGCATCCCTTTTATAGGGACTGATCTACAACTGCCAAAACAACCTTATTCTCAAGAGCCAACAGCATAGACTTACTGGTGAAGTTTTTGGTTGGTTTTTAAATAGTTCTGAAGGAGAAGAAGAGGAAGTGGGAGAAAGAAAAAAGTTTCTCTCCCTTTAAGATCTCATCTGAGTCCAGGTGGTTGAACTGAAGTGTCTAGCACAGCTGAACTCCCAGAGTGAGAAAGATTTGGTGTGTTCAAGAACAACTCAAATCTCTAGTTTCAGGGAAGTGTGGAGATTTTATCTTGTATTGCTGCAGTGAGATGAAAACAGCACATTGATAATGCTCTCATCTGTCTGTAGGATTAACATTATGAAATACTTTCACTTCTTCTTCACAGGAATAGCAAATATTGCACTTTGTAAAAGCTGCTGTCCTTGGGGGAAAGTGGTTGTGGTGAGAGGAGACAGGCATGTGCAGGGGTAGAGGCATAGCGTGTGCAGGTGTGCCCTGGAGCTCAGCAAGAGCTGCTGTCCTTTGCTTCTAGTTATTCCCACTACCAAGAAGTGCCAAGAGGCTTCCCTGGTTCTTTTGTTTCAGAAGATTTCTGAGATGAGAACTTATTTCAAGGCACTGACTGTTAGAGATACCCTGAATGACTTTTTGCATTTTTTTTTAACCTCCATTTCCTGTATACTATGCAATTACTAGAAGGGTGGAAACTTCTGAACTCCCTAGGAGAATTTGCTGTCTCTTATTTCAACTTCATAAAATATAATCTGAACTGCAGCATCTGTAAAACAGAACCATTCCCTATCCAGCTGTTCTAACTCAGGTTATTCAAAGGATGAGGAGGAAAAGAGATTTGCAAGAGGGATGTTGAATTTATTTGGTAAAAATGGCATTGCTAGATCTTCAGTTATTTTAGGACATTTCCCCTTGTCAAAGTAGTTGAAATAGAAGGAATTGCCATGTCATGACAGTAAATTAATCACTAGATTTGCAAAGCAGCTTTGTCAGAATTCAAATGCTGCAGGGAGTTCTTCTGAAAAGTTTGCTGCTACATATCAACCTCTGTCCATGAACCTGAGTCAGCTGGATTTCACCAGTGGTACTACACACCATTGCTGGCCAGACAGAAGCAGAGGACATGGGCACGTGTGACATGGGAGCCCTCAGGAGGGATGTAGACAGCAGTGGAGAGCAAGATGGCCTGTGTCTGTCAGTGAAGGGTGTGATAAAGTGCAGTAGTCAATGTAATCAGTCTGGGAGTGGTGGGCATTAAATTAAGTATCTTTTTTTTTGCCATTGTACCGATTGGTAACCACTCCTGAAATTGTTTGCTAAATTTAGTATTTCTAAAGCATTTATTTCAGTTCCTTGACCAAGGGCAGTTTTTCTGGCACACAAGTACTACCAGTTAAGGGGTTATGAGTGTTTATTACCAGGAAGCAAAGGGGAACAATATACTACAATATACTCTTACAATTACTCTACAATACTCTCTTACTCTTGCCTATGCTGAACAATCGTTTACCTCTCAAAAGAGAGAAGTTTCATATAGTCAGCATAAAAATAATGAAAACAGGCCAGTCAATTAACAGGTTCAGTTAACTAAATCCTGCAACATGAAAGAAAGGACAAAAGTGGGGACATGAAAGTGGGAAACTAAAGAAAGTCTGAACAAAGTGATTTCTAGTCCCAGAGATTTCTTCTGCTACTTCTTACAACAATTGAAACATTGTTGATTCCCTCTGAATATCAAGCCATACAGTGAAATTTTCCAATTCTCACCCATAAATCAAAAATCTATTTAAGATCCTAAAAAGAAGGACTGCCACAGGGATATGTTTGACTGCATGAGATGTTAACTGGACTTATTATAAGAAGTGCACAATGAAACTTTGAATAATCAAGGAGTGCAAATGTGTAATCAAACTCTGTTGCAGCAAGAATTTTTTTCTGTACAACATTTGCTTTTTAAGAGCTCTTATATAGATTTATTGCATACATTTACATTTACAATATTATATAGATTTAAACTACAGATTTACATTGCTTATGATAAGTGAGAAGTCATCTGACATGCTATCTTTTCAGGAAAAAATACATGATGAGACAAGAGCGAGTTAAATATTTGTATGTCTGGAATGACACTAAAGTCAGCTACTAGGCAATCACTTCTTCATTGCTGATCATTCCACTTTTCTTTAATTCAGACTGAAGACTGGAATAATAAATTTATGAAATAGATAACATTTATATATAATTATGTTAATTTTTTTTTCCATCGTAACTCTCTGAATTTCACATCTATAGTACCACCTGTACATTAAATATGCTCCTACAACATGCCACATCGAGGTCTGTTTTCATGCTATTGCAGAATGACACATTAGTCCCAATGCAGCATTTGCACTCAGGAAATGTCTCTCAACTGCTGAGGGTAAAAGAAAGGTCTTCAGATAAGAAAGAACTGGCTGTGGATTATGAGACAGGGACTCCTTTCTTTATTTCCTGCTGTACACTTCCTAAAGGCATTTGCTGACAAGGAATTTGCAAATCTTGTCTTGTTAACGACTGTAATGCTCCTTGGTATTACAGAGATATAATCATCTGTGTGCCTGTCCAAATACAGCTTAGCAACTGCCAGTATGTGGAGTTGAGAGTTCCCCTCCCTATCTTTTCATCAGTGGTCAAATAAAGTTTGCCTGCAGTAACCTTCTCCCCAGTATCCTTGCCCGCCCCCTCCTCCTGTAGGTTGTCCTGGAGAGAACATGTAGTTCTAGGGTGACTCATACCCACACACTATCCCTTACTCATTTAAATAGTGTTATTAAAGGCACTGGACCACAACAGATAATCCCTCATCTCACTGTAAGCTTGTTTTAGGATGAACATCTTAGAGATGAACAACCAGGATAGTAGACCTCCATGGATAAAGGACAGAGGAAGATGGACACTTCTGAGGAAGAGTGTGTTTGATCACAGTCCCCTTTATTCAAGAATTTATAAGTGTTCATTAATTTCTACATTACAGAACTAGTGCAAATATATACACACACACCTTGAAATATTGACATTTGCTGTTTTGCTTATTTAACATTTCAATGTTTCACAAAAAAAAAAAACCCAAACTGCTCACACCTTCTGCTTTGAGAAAGCAGTTAAGTGCACAGAGTGCTGTGAGCTTTCCAGCTGCCTGTGTAGGACTTTGAAGCCCACAAAGCATGGATGAGATTTATCATCAAAACAATAAGATTTATCACCAAAATGATGCCATATATTTTAACACATCTGCAAATTATTTTGAAATTAGATGCTTAATTTGCATGCTTCAGTTACCTGAAAAGTGCAATATGGTTCTATTTCTCAGAGGATAAACTGCAAAACCACAGAGCATAAAGGCTACTAACTGTGTAAAAACAGTTGAGGGAGCAGTCAGCAACCAGTGAACCTTCTGTGGGCTGAAATCTGGTTAAGAAATATCAGAGATCTGAGAGAAATGACAGGAGCAAAGGAAGAAGTGAACAAGATAGTATGGTTTGCCTGGCAGGATTGCCTGGTAAAAGAAAGATTGAAGTGACTACTTCAGAGCTCTTCTGGGCAGAGAACACCACCACCATGCTGGAAAGCAAGTCAGAGGGTCTGCAATGCAAAGGATAAAGTTCACAAAAATAATGGTGATTCTCACTGCTGTAACTATGAAACAGTTCATTTAAAGGCAACACGTCAAGCAGATTAATGTGGGGTTGTTTTGGGTAATTATCTGCAAAGACGAGGTAGTAAATGCATTTTAATCAAAAACTGAAAAACACATCTGAATTTTCCAGGAGGATCTTTACATCAGGGATTCTGTAAGAGCCATACTGATCTAGTCATGGAAGGGAAGTACAGATTTCCCAGCCCTGCCAGTAGGCAGTTCATACAATGATCATCTACAAGTAATGAAAAAACAGTTAATATTAGCAGAAGTTATCAAATAACCTCAAAACAAAGCAGAAAAGTTTATGGGAAAAGGTGATTTGCTGAGTATTTTGCTTTTGCAAACAACACACACAGAGTATTGCAAGATCCACAGCCACCCATGACATGGTAGATCTAAAAATATGCCTTTCTCAAAATAAACCTGCCATACCACTGCTGAAGATGCAGGCTGCTGGCTCCCCACCTTCCAATTTATAGCCAGAGCTGCAACAGTTTATTTTTCTGTTTAGTTGATTTTTAGTCATCTGGATGTTTGAAGCCATAGGAAAACTAAAACAGCACAATTCTAACCCTGTTAGTGTTAACTTCCTAATAAGCTTATTTAACTAACTACAGAAACAGAGAGAACATGCCGACTTCGTATTGTTTCCCCTCCCCCAATTGCATTTTTACAAAACTTCAGTAGAGTCTTAACCAAAACAATGTGCTGATAGGAGAAGCTGTCTGCATTCCTCTTTTGCAATTCACCTTAAGCTCTACATGTTACTTGAAGATAAGCTCTTCTAGATGCCAAAAATACTCCAGCAAGAGGTGAAGGCTTCTTTGCAATGGGGAGAGTGCTGCATGATTTTGCCATATTCATTTCATTCTTGTTTGTGGATCCCCACTCACAGTGCAAGCCCTACGGTTGCTCCTCTTCCAGGTGACCCTAGCAATACTTCATGGTGGGAATAGTCCTATTCAAACTTGACTATTTGATAATCCATATTAGATGCTGATTTAACTACTCTGTTTTCACACTCATCCCTCTATGGAAAGCATCAGAAAAAGCAAATCTGAAAAAACACTAAGAGAAGACTTAAATTAATTCCTAAAGCAACTCTTATATCTCCAACATAAGGTTCTCTGGAGCCTGTGTGAAGACAGAAAATGTAAAATTCTTCAGGCCCTTTTGAAATTCCCAGCTCAGGTACCATCATAAGCTTTTTCAGGGAAGGATGACAATATGTACATATATAGTGACTTGCATAGTAGGATCCTGATCCTGTTCTGGAGCTTGTTGCAATGTTATTAATAAATACTGTTTATATATAGTATATATATATTTTATATATTCTACTATATATAGTAGAATTAACTGTTCATCTCTCAAGAGTTCCTCTGTCCCAAAAAAGACATCTCATGTTTTGTATTTAGAAATGGCATTTAACAAAAAACCAAAAACCAAACAACTAAACAGAACAGCTTTGAGGAAGAAGATAATGATGAAGTGGAAACACAGGATGAAGAATTATATGGGTACAACTGTATGGAATGCAAGTCCTTTAAATGTGGATATAAACCAGAATAAAATTCCACTATTTCTACCTTTTTAAAAGGAATGCACACAACTGACATGTCATGCAGATCACAGCACTTCCAAAAGAGCCTTCTGATTCTGAGTTATAACATAAATAACTGTAGTAGATTATCTGAGAAAGAGCAGAGTCATTAAATAACATAAGTTGCACAAAACTTCAGCCACATGGAAATGAAAAGGATATCCTAAAACTAAATTCAGTAGAGTTAATACTCTGTAAGCCTATTGCAATAGTTCTTCTACTGAATTCAAACCAACATTAATTCATAAAATCAGAGGAAGGTAAAGGCTGGAGAGAGTCCTGTCACCAAAACACAACCACTTCTACAATAGAATCCAAAAGCTACTGAGATAAAGCAATATTGCAAAACAATTTTATTTTTTTTAATAGTGCTATTTTTTAAATCTACCTTTAATATTTAATTATTCAGTTGTTTTCTCTAGGAAAATGCTAAATTTTCTCCAAACCACATTAGATCAGGAAACAACTGTAAGTCAAATATTTTGGGCTGGTTCAAGGGTTGCTTCAGGAGATCTGTGTGATAGAGTCTGAAACTTCATTTCCTCCTTTATTAACTCATGAAGTCAGCTTAAAAGCATTACAAATTTTGAATTAGAGTTTAATTTTCCCCTCCTCTTCACATATGTGCATGTTCTGTGAGTGTACAGAGCTTCTCAATAAGTATTTAAGAATACCCACTACACAAGAGAAATATCTTTATATTGTCTAGAAATTGTGTTGGAGAGGCTAATATTTCCACTTCTACTACTTGGGATGTAGAGCTGTTGAAAGTAATACAATAAAAATCAGAAGGAAAAAAAGGAAAAAATCTTTACTAGTCAAAGAGTTTGAATGTTACACTTCTTTAATGCAAGAAGCAAAGTGACGTTCATTTAATCTGGGCTCTGCTAATTTGTCTATTGCACAAGGAAAATTCTTTGGGAGTCCTTCTGGAAATGTCTCACATCATTCCCTATCAGCTGTTGACATACAAATACTCTGGTAATGAAAATATTTTCATTCCTTCGTAAGAGCATTCCCTGTCCTTTTTAATCTTATTTTCTCTCTTTCTAAAAACAACTTCTGTGTGGGGTTTCTGAAGTAAAGGACCTGATGCCATATATCAAAAATGTCCTGTGCTCCTGTCAAACTTGCTAGGAGTCTACCCAAAAGCAAGTGAAAGGGAAAAAAACCCAAGGATTTATAGCAATAACACAGGATTTTAAACACCTTTGAAATTAAACTCTGGTCTGTATAATTTCAGAGGACCATGAATGCAACTGGACTAAAAATGAACACAACTGGACTAGAACTGAACACAACTGGAATAGAACTGAGCAGTACCTATGCTGCTTTTGAGTTTGTTGTCACTAGCAATAGAGTACAACTTGGGGCAGGGTCCAGCTATGTGCTGTAAAGGGGCAGGTTTGCACATTTCTAGAAACATTGTCAAAGAACATATTTAATCCAATTTTTACAGCTCTGCCACTGTAATGAAAACACCTAGGAACAAACAGCTGGAGATCCAGGGTGCCTTCCTGGCCTCCAACCAGCCTCTTGTAAAGTGTGGGTTCAGGCTCACTAACCATGAGGTCATCAGAGGTGCATTACTGAAGATGAATAAAGTGATGTTGAAAAGACTCCCATATACACTCCCCTGTCTGCAGAGAGAGTATCAGCACCTCCGTCAGCACCCCTCTGCAGAGGGCTCTGCATTACTCTCCAATGTAACAGCAAATCCTTCCTGGGACAATGTTTATTTTCAACATACTACTTCTAAGCATTTAGAGCCTCACTTTATACCCAGGTAGTTAACTCAGGAGATAAGATCACATTCTGCTGTTTGTGAAGTCCATGCAGTAGAGTTATTACTACAGTCTCAGAGCAATTGCTTTTGGAAATTAAATTATTTCAAGAGTTGTAGCATTCTCATTGTAATGGGATAAATACCTCTCCTCCCCTGGTAAGCTCCATACCTGAACACCATTTTCAGATGATTTTACTTTGTAATATATTTATCTTCAATATCAAAGTTCTTCCAAATTCAAGGTCTGACATATGATGCAAGCTCCTGCCCCTCCCTCCTCCAGCCCTCTCCCCCATGGGATTTGTGCCCCCACCCACCTCCTGCAGCCCAGGTTGGAGCATTCCTTTCTGCACCCGATCACTGTCACACTCCCTCCTGGAAGCAGGTGCAAGAGGATTAAACCTCCCACTCATTCAGCTGGGATTTTCATCTGTTTGCACCTTCCTCTTTGCCACTCTTAGATGTCAACATCGGGAGCAGAAGGTGGTGGGAAGGCCCTCGCTCCATGGTGTTTGCTGTTTACAGTGAGAAGCAGGAGCTTTGTTCTGAGGGTAGTGATATCAGGAGATAGGAGAAAGATTAAAATACAAAGGCTTTAAAATCTTAATGGGCTGGATTTTTTTTTCTTAGAAAGCACATATGTGTTTTGTTAAAACTAAAGTTTAATTTGAAATGTCAGTGTTAGCAGATCCTAAGAGGATTATTTTAATGAATTTAAAAAAAAACCACAACCCTTTAATTCTCTGTTATGCTTTTTAATTTCCAGATTGTTTATGATGTGAGGATTGAAATATTGTACCATGTTTCATTTTGGTCATTAAGTAATTTTATTTCAAGCTGTCATTGCAACACAAACGTGCTTTGATCAAGAATACGCTGAAGTGGTAACTGCACTTAATACTAGGAAAACAAAGCCAGTGTGATGACTGAAACCACCTTCCACAGCAGTGCGGTGCCACTGCAACTGATGTCAGGAAACCATGTTAGTATTTACGTAGCACTTCAACAATCTAAAAAGATTTCTATAGACATCTTTTTCCTAAAATTGAGGAAATGTTGTGTCCTACACAACATTCCCTCCGCCCCTTTGAAAGCAGGCTCTATGCTCTCTCCCCTATTTTGAATTGACAGTGTCTCCTGCAGAGTTCCTGAGATTTTTATTACCCAAGGATTTGTACTCTCTGGACTTGTGGTAGAAATCCAACTTGTGGTGTAGAAAACATGCTTTCTACACCAAATGAGCTCTCTGAAATTCCCTGGAAATTACAGGATAAGGACTTGTCAGGATGCAGACATGCTCCCCACTGCTTCCAGAAGAGTCCCTGGTGTGCTATATTCTCACAAGGCCTCCTGGCAGAACTACCGTCCCTGAGCAGGTTGCTAATCACAGGCAAACCTTCAGATTTGTTGTTCAGTCCTAAGGTCACATCCCAATACCAATTAAGAAAAACTTGTGAAAACTGATGTTTTCACTCTTTCCTAGCAAAGTGCGGGCTGCATAAATGCGATGAACTGGAACTGAACTCTCAGGGGTAGCACCAGCAAAGAACAGGGATCTGGGTCATTTTCTCTGTAAACCAGATCTCTCCAGCAAGAATGGAGAAACACAGCCTGGAGCTGTGAAGCTTCTTCTTTTGCTGTCTGCCCCTGGAGAAGTGTGGCACCAAGACTAGTCAGCAGACAACTGAAAACTGAGTGCAGCCAAAAGTGCTTTTTTAAAGCTTTGATCAGATGCTTGCACACAAAGGTTTCCAATAGATCAATCATTCATGCTGCCTTTCAGTATACTTCTCAGCCTTCACAGGGCTCCTTCTTGCAGAAAGTGCAAATGGTTAATGAAGGATTTGCCAATGCAAAAGCAATGAGGATGGATATGTCCCCAGAAGATTGTCCTGTGCTACACGGTTTCTGGGCAGAACGAGGGTTTTTTTCCCTAAGATGAGGCAAGGAGGGCAGAAGGGGGCATCAGTGAAACAGTGAGCAATGGAGGAGGGCCCGAGTTGGAGCAGGAGGCATCTACAGTCAAGTGATGGGGCAAAGTGCCTGGAGAGACATTTCTGAAGCCTGAGCTTTCAGTGGGTCTTCACAAGGAACTTATGCTCTACAAACGAAGTGAAAACACTAAGAAAATGCCAAACACAGATATGGCAGTCTTCTGAACAGGAAAAGGATCCTTACAGGTAGAAAAAAAATGCTAAAAACATGCACTGAAGGAAATAATATAATGTTTAGAAAGATTTTCCATGTCTGTCTGAATGCAGCCAAAGATTAAGGGAAAAATATATATTATTTTTCTTGTCTAATCTTATATGCCAGGAAAAAAAAAAGAAATTGAAATTTCTATTTAA
>JAOEGS010008784.1:68044-78604 GCA_025447755.1 Corythornis vintsioides | reverse complement strand
TTTATCACATTTTAACATTTTCTTGGAAGAGGTAGACTTCACTGCAAGAGTGAAATCAGATCAGTACGAAGCCTAGTTACCTTAGGTCAGATCTCTGCCAAGAGAGCTGGTAAGTAATCCAATTTACATTAGATGGCATTTTATCCAATATATAACAAATCCAGCATCATCCAGGCTAATGGTCCATACTCACCAGATTAGTGTCTAACATGGTCTTGTGTATTAGCAAAATTTGTATTTGGATATTTAAGAAAAAAAAAAAAGAAAAGAGTTGGAACTACTGATATACTTTTGTGTCTACATTTTGAAGATTATTTACATTATTTATGGTATTTTGCTTGCTGTAAGTATAATACTGGGAATCCAGGCAGTCTACCTACAGACATTGCCTGTAGATAGTGTTACAATGGAGTTTTAAAATGCTTTTAAGAGAAATATTGTTGAATTTAACTACTGGTGCCACGCTGATAAAATCATTGCTTATTTTGTCAGGTACCCTCTGATACTGTTTTATGGGAGGATTTACAAGGATAAATTAACAGCTATCATCTTTTGTCATTTAGGATATGGAAAACCAACCAAAACAATTTATGTGCAAAATTGGAAGGTGGCTGATAAAACCCAAACCTAATCAGAATCTGCTTTTTATTTTTTCTGGGTTTGTTTTTTCTGTTTGTTTGGTTGGTTGGTTTTTTTGTTTGTGTTTTTTTGTTTGTTTGTTTTGTTTTGTTTTTTTCTTGTGAGTAGGAGCAATATTTTGCAGTATTTTAAAAATTAAGCACTGCATTTTAAAATATGAGAGTTTTATTCTGTTTGGTACACAACTAAAACTTCTTTGAGGAAGAGTAAGCTAACACACAGATGTAAAATTAACTCTAGAAAGAAGTTCTGAAGATAAATCCTTGATATATCCTACTATGTACTGTTGAGTTTGACACCAAAAAAGGTGCATGCCCTCTCAGGAAAATTATCTGTCTGTTAGATGAGAGGACTGACAATACAGACATCTGAAGTCACTGTCAATTCCTAAGGCACAGTATGAAAACTATGTGAATATGAACAGTGACTTTACCTTTTCCTGTTGCTGTTCACACTGTGAGGATTATAGGCTAGTAGGTGCACAGGCAAGATTAACTATAAAATAGTAAAGCCTTATTAGACTTGTAAAATTGAAACTATTATTAAATTATGCCCTAATTTGGTAAACTATTGAGCACTAAACAGACTAAAACCTCAACAAAAAGTCCCATCCCTTAAAATTCCAGACCACCATTGATTTGGACCACAGTTGTGATCTTTTGGATCACAGTTGATAATGACATTTAAAAAAAATTCGTAAATTCTTTGTAAAAATGCTTCCTGCACCATTGCAAGCTGCTAATCATGTGACATTTAATCTAAACCAAAGGCAAACTGTTAGCTATGAATATTTTTTTTCTAGCCAGTCTCTAAATGTAATAATGTTTTTCAGAACGTGTGGGTCTGGCTCACTTCAAGCGGTTTTGCTCCTTCCTTGACTCCAGCTGCAAACTACTAAACACATACTTTTTTAGGTCATTATGGCCTAATGTCTGTGGCATTACATTATTTCAGTGACATATCTTTGAACATACTGTAATTCCCAAAACTGTAGGTCATCTTTTAGGCTAACTGGAGAGCAGGATTTTATATTAACTCCATCCTTTGTCTCCCTTTTTTAAAAATAAAACAAAACTAAACTAAACAAAAAATAGCCCTGACACTTCCTTTCCCATTATTCCCTTCTTGGTAAGAAGCCTTATAAACTTGCCCTATTAGGAAAGAAAAGCTGCTAGTGGCAAAAAGTCCACCACCGAGAACATCCTCCATTCTGATAAATCCTGGAACACATCCAGACACAGGGGATAGCTAAAGCACAATATTCATAATCAGAGATTCTTATACAAGGAATCCTTGCCAAAGACAACTTCTACCCTTAAAAAGAACAACCAAACAAGAAAACATGCACTCATCCAAGACAACAAAAGATGACAGCTGTCCGCAGAACAATGTTTTGTATGGTCCTGTTCAAAAGGAATTGAGAAATGAATTATTTAATTTGTTTAGGTTAATCCATAGTCCTATAAGTTAGATACATATTTACCTACTTATACCCTAATTAGCTATCAAAATTAATTTGTATTGTTTCTGTTTATGGAAAGAATGCTCAGAAAAGCAAAACTTCTATATATGAGGTATGGATTCTGTTGGTACAGTGACAGAACACTGATTTTCAGACTGAGAATTTAATCTCCAAGTGACCGATTTAGTAAGAGTGCACACACTCGAACCCCATTGAAGCCACAACTATGAATTTGGGTATGTCAGTGGCTCCATTTGATCACTTTTATCCTCATTAAGAATGGGAATTCAGGTATTTTGTCAACTTTAGTTGCATGGGGTACATCTCTTATGAGCCATGTTAGCTCATAAGCAGAAAAGCACCACTATTTTGCATGAACACAAACCTTAACCATTGTGATACAGAATTGACAGCAGTCAGCATAGAGCATAATGTGAACTATGAAAGCTCAGTATGTTGAAGGAATCACTGTCCTTATTTCACACACCTCTTTGCTGCAGTAAGTGGTGAAAGACACCTATAAAGATTTTAATATGTTACTCCAAAATGGAAACATCAGTGTTTCCACCAACCCCACCCAGAAACCTCAGGGCACAAGAGAACCCCACCTTCAGGAGAAATGAAAGACAAGATCTCAGCAGTGGCCAACATCCACAGACAGCTCCACTACATGAAAGCAGGAGGATGAATGTCATTTATACATGTGCTTTGGAACTGAACTGTTTTTCAAAGACACGTGTTCAAAAGAGTCTCTGCCCCTGCCAAACCATTTCTTATTCCTCTTACCCATTGCCTGGTTGCTCTGGCACTTGAAAGGCCTAACAAGATTGCTCATTTATCAACAAGTCCTTGCTCTAGACTGAAGAGCTTTGGCTAAGCATGCACATTTTGTAAGTATATCCAAACCAAACCCAAACATCTTGAGATTCTTCCTTCACTAACTCCAAACATATTTTATATGCTTTAAATACACATTGTATTCTGTCAGAAACGAAATGCCTATTTGCTGTTCCAAATAGTCAGATAATGTTTTGCAGGATGATTAACAGAAATATTGTTCACCCAAAGCAATGAAACTTTCATTTACATATTTAAGAGCCTGATTTACAGCCCCTGAAGTCTGTGGGACTATTTCCAGTCACTTTGACTGACCCTGAATCTAGCTTTAAGCTATTGTTTCCCCTGGATATATCACTCCATTGAAGACTTCACTCAGTACTGATTTTTTCACACTGGAGCTAAAAGAATGAATGTATTTAAAGCTTCTTGTAAGGCTGGATATCACTAGTTAAATTGAATACAGAGGCTAGTTTTCCTTACATTTGGTTTTGATGTTCTGTTCAGTGAGCCTATGACTGCAAAGGTTATAGATGATGCAATTTATTTTCCTTCTGCTTTTTACCAGTAGAATACTTCTCCTATTCCTAGATTAAACACAGGTTTTATTGCACATTTATCTCTAAATACACTTCTTTGAAAGGTCCAAAATCTAACAGCATGTTTCATATTTTCTAATAGTCTTTCATTTTTATCCTAGTCATGTAAAGAGTCTGCTTCGAAGCCACTTTTTCTCTCCTAATATCAGCTATAGGTTTGCCTACACTAACAGAAAGAAATACCATTCTTAAAACCTTTGGAAGCATCCCGTCCCTACGGCAAGCCCTGCAGAAATCAATGTTATCATCATTCCATTACAAATGTGAAATTGAAATGTGACTGTGTAAGATGATAAGCGGTTTTTTCATTTACTTTGGATTTTATTTTGTTCCTATTAAAAATAAATGGCAGTAGCAGTTTGCCTTTGTTATTTTATAGCTACCTATATGCATAAACCTGTTCCTTCTCTCTGAGTACTGGCTTGAATTAACTGCAGAATGCCGATCTGTTTTGTGCTATTTTGTGATTACTTAGGCATTACCTTAAAAATACATTCATATTTCTCTAAGTACATTGGACACCATGTAGCCATACTCAATCAACACGTCTTCATAGTACACAGTACTTTTGGTTCCTTTTCTATAACTACAAAACTGAAATCAAGCTCAGTTCAAGAACACCTGTATAATTGTTTGCATACAGTTTTGTAAACCAGTTAATTTTTTTACTTTCTTACATTCAAATACCTTAATAAAAATAGAATCCATTATTCCTCATTTTATTTTTCCAGGGAAACTGGAATATAGCCAGTAACAGGTAAGATTAAATAATTTTTACAGTAAAAGGTAGGTAGAATCTGCATTAGGAATCTAATTTACATTCCTTTTATCTCAGAAGTAAGCTTTCCAGTTCCATTATTTGCCTTCAGTTAGTGTCTAAGATTGACAGTAGATCTACTCATTCACAGGAGTCACATTCTATGTCTGTTTTACAGTATTCCTCTGACAACAGATGAACTAATTGAGATAAAAACATTCCTATGCTGCTTTTGTGTTATCCAACATTTCAGTAGTTTCCAGAGATCTGTTTTGGATACAGGCATGTATTGTACCCTTTATTTGAATTATCTTCCTATTTAGTCAGTCACGGTTACATTTTGGGCAACTAATTACATGTAAAATTTTAACTGGTATATTAAGCTGATATCTCTTACATTGTTCATATTTCTTCTCAAGGGAATAAAATTAACTGGAATTATAATAATAAACTGGAAATACAATAACAAAAAATAGGTTATAAACTTTCAAATAATCAAGTTCATACATAAAAGCAATTGTGACACTTTTGTTGTATGTATTTTTAGTACAATGTATAGGACAGCCATAGTTAGAAGTGTACAGGAAAAGAAAGGAAAAGATGCAAATGATAGGCAGTGCTCTTCCTGTTTTACAACAGCAGCAATGCAATTACTGTTGTTCTCCCCCATAACTTTCTGAATATATTACTCAAAAAAAGTATTACTCAATAATCACTACCAAATCTTCATGCTTTGACTGTATCCATAGATACTGCAAATCTTGTTTATAAATTCACTATTTCAATGTAAGAAAGACATGAATACTCAGATGATTGAATTTCAAAGCAGTTAGGATTGAGATCAAGCTTTTCACAAGTATTTGATACATTTACCTTGACAACTATTAAGCATTTCCAGCCTGTGATTTTGATGAGACAGTTGATCAGGGTTTTCTCTCTCAGTTTAGCCCCGTATATGATCTAGATTTGAAAGTCCTTTAGGTTCAGAGGAAGTGAAAACACAGACTATGGACTTGATTCAGTTCTTAAAGAAAGCAAAGGAAAGGCTTTGTTGAATCTAACAGTGCCTCATAAGCTCCAAAACTTTTCAAGTTGAAAGTCAAATTTAGCCACATTTATCAAGCATTACAGAGAAACATTTAAGTTTCTAGAAATGGGTAGAATAAAGACAAGTTAATTAAACATTAAAATAATATATATCTTTTTAGAACATTTACAATTGGAAAATAAATAACTAATCTGTTATTTCTATTTACTGAGAAAGAAAAATAATGGAAGCATTAAACTAGAGAAAGTGTTTAGGTATGCGTTCAAAACTAGACAGAGTTAAGGATAATGATCAGTAACCAGTATGATGCAAGATATGCAGTACATCAATTGCTTCTCCCACTGAACAAGTGAGCCAGTGTTCTAAAACTGTTTTCAGAAGCAGAGAGAAATTAGTTTTCTTCGATCAGTTAATAAGTATTAACAAAATTACAGCAGAATCCCCAAAGCTTGTGAAAATTCTGATCCCTAAAATTATTTCATAGAGCATTGGTAAGTACATACATTCTAGTTTTACTTCCAATGTTTTTGCAACATCTGATTTTTTTTATTATAGTAGTCAATATAAAAAGGAAAATTACTAGCAATAAGCTTTTAAGGAATCACTATAATGTGAACAATTTTCAATTAAGATCAATTCAGCCTTCAGTGAAATCTCATTAAGACTTTATCAAGTACACATGATCATCTGCTTTCCACTACAGCTAATTAACAAAGGATCTACTCATTACAATCAGAGTAGAAGATCACTCTTGTTTTCTGGGAAGAGCTGAAGGAGGAAAGTTTTTAAGAAAAAGAAGCTTTAGCTCCCCTCACTGCTTTCTTTGTTAGCATTGCCCTCCTATGCTGACAAGAGACAAATTCCAGAGTAACCAAAACATTTTGGTCACTCTCTCCACTTCTCTTAGTAAATATTATCCTAAGTACCTCTTTAGCAAACAGGGAGGTAAATAGCCACCTCTTCATTGGGTTCACATGGAAAAAGCAGCTCACCTTCTTCAGCTCTGTTTATACTGTCTTCATACCAGTAAATTACGTTTGACCCAATTTGCTTCAGAAAAGCTTCCTTTGGATTCACAATAAAGATCCAAATATATTTTAACCTGAAATGCCATTAAAGTTGCATTTTGTTAAATGCCATTATACATGTTACAGTTATATTTTTTGTTGTTGTTGTTTGTTTGGGTTTGTGTTTTTTTTTTTGTTGATTTTTTTGTTTTGTTTTGTTTTGTTTTGTTTTGTTTTGTTTTGTTTTGTCTAATGTTGAGCCTTATAAGAAGGGCAGCTGAAAATTACTACAAGCCAAGAGGTCTGTGTTCTGTAAGGAAACATTACAGGATTTTAAGTTATATGACTGAGAGCACAAGGTGCCTACACATTTAATCTCAATTTAGTAGAAACAAGATAGGGACTCACATTGTACAGCTGAGTTAATGCTGTGACAAATGTGTCTTGTAGCTATTGCTCTCACCAGACTTAACAAGACCATATAACTAGTAATTATATACATTACATGTACATCCTTTCCTGAATAGGAAAAGATATCATTTTAGAGGTAGGTTCTCAGACAAAAACCAGTGAATGGCCCTTTCATGGCAGAATATCTCCATTATCACAAGTACCTCCCAGAGCAATGGAAATAGTGCAATGTATTCACCAAATACTGCTTGATAAAGGAGCCTACTGCTTTGCACAGCAGCCTTGACTCAATCCCCAGAGCTGCCATTACTGAAGGAATATCCAGGTGTTGCTGAGCTTGAACAGGAGAAGGGGCTGGGAATGAGAGGAATTCTGCTCCCTTGCCCACCCCAGCTGCCACTGCCTTTTGTTTCTCTAATTTTCTCTCAACTACACCCACATCCCATTTCTGAACTAGTGACAGACAGCTCCCAAAACTGAACCACCTGGCCTTTATCAATAGGCATAACCATAAAGCCCCCAGGACCTGGACCAGATGAAAAGTAAAATTCAGCAACATTGATGAATATAAACACTTGTACACTAAAATCTTTCTTGGTGAAGCTTAGAATTGTTTACTGACAGGTCAGCACTAAGAGTAAATCATCTCCTCTAGGAATTGGTGTCAACACTTTGCTGGCTGCTGCTAATTGTTACTCTATACGTATGTCACAGAAATCACTACAGTAAAACACAGTTTGTAAATTATTTAATCTTCTTGCAGCAAACCAGTACCTGAAGTGAAACATGGTTAACTCAGCATTTAGCAAGCACAAAAGAATGCTGCACACAAGCACCTTTGAAAACATTCAAGTGACAACTGCATTTATTTGATGAGCAAGTAAAAACAAAGTTTAGGGGGTTTTGTTTGTTTACTTATATCTCAGCCATGGTAATTGCTTCATCTCTGATTGGAAACAGATTCAGAAACACTAAAATGTTTGACTCACTCAAATTCTGTCATTTTTCATTTGCTGATCTCCCAAGTTGCAAAGATTTTATTTTTACCAAATGTTATTTACATCTTTTTGATTATAAGATAAAGTTTAAATGCTACTTGCAAACACAACACGTTAAATATTTTGTTTTGTAGAAAGGTGATTTGCAAAGCAAATTTGAAAGCATCTAGAAGGAATATAGTTGTGCTGACTAGCAGGGAGCCCTGGAAACAGGAGTAGAGATCTGCAGTGGATGTCAGCAACAGCAGCAGAAGCCCAGGGAGAGCCCTTCACATTATCAATGAACCCAATTAACCTGAAGCTCACACACAACCTCAATCATTACATGGAAGAATACTACACAAGCTTAAAGGATTTGCAGGCTCTATCATCTGTGAGAAGGATGGCCTTATCCCACAGAAATATGAAATGCTGTTCTGTACTTCAAAAGTTTTGAAACATCAGTGGAGGATATTTAATTTTAATAAAGCTGTGGAAATTTAAGCTCCAAGGCAGCACACACTCCTGTGACTATTTTTTTTTTATTAAATAAATCAAGCATTTTGTACTTAAAATTAATCTAATGTGTCATTATTTGTGAGCTTTAACTCTAAATATCGGTATAGAAGCAAGTATGAAAGTCATACAAATCTTACAAATAGATATTTGCAGACTGTGTAATAAAATTATAATATTTGTGCTTTTAGTAATCAAAACAAAGAGAATGCCATCTCGAAAATGTGTAAAATTAACTAATTGGAGATTAAATCTTATTATGCACATAATTTCAGACCAAACCCCTCATGATTTGATCAATAACAAAGGACCAGTTTAAATATTATTCATGGTGTTTCAACAGCAATTTCACAAGGTCAACCCATACCTACCTAAAAAGATAAAAACAGATCACATGGCTTCAGGAATGAAAGCTTCTGAAATACTACTCATCCATTGTTTCCCCAGGACTGAAGAAACGCATCTAGTCTTGATAACTTTCAGTCTAAAATTTTTTTGTATATTTAAATCAAACAGATGGTATTTTCTTCAATTAAAAAAACAACCAAATAAATATGAGGAATTGGCTTGTCTTATTTCTGAAGTTGTAGTTTTGCACATTAGAAATTTTTGTTTTTCACTGTGAAGGTTATTCAGTTAATACTATAATGATTCTTATGCTAATTCTATATGAATATAGTGCCTTCAGGCACCACTTTAGAGAAAAAAAAAAAGAAGAAATCACAGACCTACAATTAATTCAGCAGTTGATACTACTGTATTAGAAGACTTGATTAGCTGTTAACAAAGAGGGGCCAAAGAAAGGAATCCTGGACCTAGCTGACAGGGTACCCAACCTAAACATCTTTTTGTCCTTAACTCTAATTGCTCTTTCTTTAGAAAAAGAGACAGATACCCAGAACTTTGAAACACCATTTTGGGAATTGTTTATGCTACTATGGGACATCACAAACAGTTCAGCAACTCATAGAGCACACTGTGGATTAAGTGTTGGTACCTATTCCTTTATACAACACCTTCAGTGTCAGAAATTCAACAGTAAGCAGAAACTTAACACTGTGTTAAGGAGCTGTAGTCTTATGAGCATGTATGGTTCCTAAATGTGGATGACAGAACTCAGTGTCAATAATACTACAGTCGCAGGGATTCATTCAATGAATTCAACCCTCTTGCCTTAAAAATGGGTAATAAGCATATATAACCCACATGCTTATTTCATTAAGCTATTGCTGTTGAGAACTTGCAAATCGAGTTAATGCTTTTTATGGTGTACTAGTTTAAATATGCTTCACTTCAGCATTTAAAAAGGATTCTTAGGTGCTTTCTTCCTTTCCTTGAACAGGCCTATAATCAACCTTTCAGCTTTCTGTAGTAGCAGGAGCTGTGGCATTGGTATCAATTTGAAATACAGATTTCTTTGCTAGAAGTACTATAAGGACCCTTTGTAGACTACTTTAAACAAATAAGGAAATTAGTTTATAAATAGGTGTATATGAATTTTTTTTATTTGGTCATCCTTTTAGGTAGTGATTACCTTCTTCATATAGGTATGATGATGTGACAACCTGTTTTGTTTCAATTGCTCTAAACTCTAGGGCTTCAATTAATGTTGTATATATACTGAAACAAGAAAATCTCCCATATTACTTGAAAAATAACCAGGTAAAATAAAAACAGGCACTGCAATAATTTCATTTTTGAAACAGCTTTTATGATCTTAAACAATTCTACCAGTGTATTAAAGGCATAAACATTGATATAATAGTAAAATAACTTTGTATACCTGCAAAGAAATCTTGAAACCTTTTTTCTGTCTTAAGAGGACATGCAAAAGCTATTGCTGTATGCTGGAACTTCTTAAGTTTGACAAAGGATAAATATTCTGATACAGAAAAATAAACAACTGCAATAATTAAAGCTTTACCCTAGAGCTTCAGCAAATTCATTGTAAACTAAACAATGACTATGAAGTGAGATCCTCTGTACTTCCAGGAAAGCAAAGAACTTCAAACAAGACCTTAAAGCAAGTCATAGAATCACAGAATGTTAGGGGTTAGAAGGGATCTAGAAGATCATCTAGTCCAACCCCCCTGCCAGAGCAGGATCACCTAGACCAAGTCACCCAGAAGAAGATCCAGGCGGGTCTTAAGTTTCTCCAGAGATGAAGACTCCACAACCTCCCTGGGCAGACCATTCCAGAGCTCTGTCACCCTCACTGTGAAAAAGTTTTTCCAACTTGCACCCATTGCCTCTCGTCCTGTCATTGGATGACATTGAGAAAAGTCTGGCTCCATCCTCTCTACACTC